>JASANB010002925.1:0-102500 GCA_030248155.1 Sabatieria punctata | reverse complement strand
AACTATAGATTAAAACAAAGGCCATTTTTTAACTGAGCGGGTCAAAATAGGCCGGGTGCAGTGTTGACTGACAAAAGGTACTTGGGAGGGCCTTTCCACAACCTTTCCTTTCCTAACCTAGTCATGACCCTGCTTGCCCCGTCTCTTCGGCACCTAAGCTGACTTTCTCGTAAAATGCATCTTAAAGGTTTGCAGTAACACTGAAGAGCTGCTTACTCCACGCACTTGAAGCAGGCGGGCAGAAGCAGACATGGGCTAGCATTTTGGCTGACGGGTGGTAAATTTTCAAATCCTGAGGGGTACCGCCGGCTGATGGGTGGTTGAGACTGCACGCGCATTGCCGTCCAATAATATTTTTTGGTGACAGTGAATTGGGAGAGGACCGTGACTGCGTCAGAACACAAACAAACCGCGCCCGTCTGCACGCGTTAACTTCGCTTATAATGAAATTCTGAAACTTTTCAAAGCCTCAGGGAATTGTGTTGAGACAAAGGCGCGAAATTTAACTGCCTCATTTAGTACAATTAACAACAATGATACAGGGCGACTCAGGTGGGCCATTGGTGTTTGGCAATGGGAGGGAAGATATGGTATCAGTATGGAATAACATCGAATGGAGGAGGCTGTGCTGAAAAAGATCAACCAGGTATTATTACATAAAGATTACTGTTATTTTACTAGTGGATTTTTATTTTACTATTTACTAAATTTACTACAAATTCAGCCTGTCAATTTAATTTTAATTTTTGTTTTACTACCAGGCAGCTCCAATTTTACTAATTTTTGTTTTACTAATAGTTTTACTAATTTTACTACCATTTTACTACGATTTTACTAGTCATTAGGGGCAATTTTGCATCAATAATGCCAAGATCTTATGAAAAATTAATGTTGGTGCTAAATATTTGTTAAATTTGATTATGATACGAGGTTTTCAAGAACTTTAGAGACAAAATGTGTGAAATTCGACTGACAAAAGTGGTCCCACACATCTTTTATTGCAAAATTGATCAAGAATTTAGCTGGAATTCACCAAAAAACTAGTAAAATAGTAGTAAAATTTTCATTTTACTATTCACGGTCTTTGTTAATTTAAGAGTCAGTGTCTGAATCGATCGAGTCTTGGCCCTTTGCCCTATTCAGACCCAAAATTGAAAGTTTGGCGTAGAGGGCTGTAAGTTGGCTCACTAATACTACTTGATGAGTTATTCCACTGCTGCTGAGGAAGTCCCAATTCGACGCTCCACGCTCGAGATATAAGCCCGCGAAAATCGGCTTGCTTAACTATGGGACGAAAATTTCCAACTTGAATTTCTTTCTTACTGACAAGGGTTGGGACTTAAAAATTCGGGCTTTTAGGTAGCTTCTCGAGTAGATTAAGAATCTCTAGTCCAAAATTGTTTTCGATGAAAAAAATTTTTTTCGCCCCCCTTTGGAGCCCCCCAGCTCGACTGGAACCCCCCTAGATGCACTTTTTTATTTTAGAATTTCGTGGCGCTATTCAGGACCTACATTTTGGTGTAAAATATTCAAGATTTGAGAGGTAGGTTTTTGAGAAAATTCACTTTGAATGTCCAAAACCTGGAAAAATCGCCAACTTTCACTGTGCTCGGAAATGTCGCAAACGATTCCTAGCCTTTAAATCATAATTGAGACCTAAAAATTGGGGCTTTTAGCTAACTTTTCGAGTAGATTAATAATTTTCAGTCTAAAATTGCTTTCGATGAAAAAAATTTTTTTCGCCCCCCTTTGGAGCCCCCCAGCTCGACTGGAACCCCCCCTAGACTCATTGTTTTATTTTAGAATTTCGTAGCGCTATTCAAGAGCTACATTTTAGTATAAAATATTCAAGATTTGAGAGGTAGGTTTTCGAGAAAATTGACTTTGAATGAACAAAATCGCCAGACAATAGGGACAAAATAGCAGGTTTTTGTACATTCAAAGTGAATTTTCTCAAAAACCTACCTCTCAAATCTTGAATATTTTACACCAAAATGTAGGTCCTGAATAGCGCTACGAAATTCTAAAATAAAAAAGTGCATCTAGGAGGGTTCCAGTCGAGCTGGGGGGGGCTCCAAAGGGGGGCGAAAAAATTTTTTTTCATCGAAAACAATTTTGGACTGAAAATTCTTAATCTACTCGAAACGTTAGCTAAAAGCCCCAATTTTTAGGTCTCAGTTACGATTTAAAGGCTAGGAATCGTTTGCGACATTTCCGAGCACAGTGAAAGTTGGCGATTTTTACCAGGTTTTGGATATTCAAAGTGAATTTTCTCAAAAACCTACCTCTCAAATCTTGAATATTTTACACCAAAATGTAGGTCCTGAATAGCGCTACGAAATTCTAAAATAAAAAAGTGCATCTAGGGGGGTTCCAGTCGAGCTGGGGGGCTCCAAAGGGGGGCAAAAAAATTTTTTTTCATCGAAAACAATTTTGGACTGAAAATTCTTAATCTACTCGAAAAGTTAGCTAAAAGCCCCAATTTTTAGGTCTCAGTTACGATTTAAAGGCTAGGAATCGTTTGCGACATTTCCGAGCACAGTGAAAGTTGGCGATTTTTACCAGGTTTTGGATATTCAAAGTGAATTTTCTCAAAAACCTACCTCTCAAATCTTGAATATTTTACACCAAAATGTAGGTCCTGAATAGCGCTACGAAATTCTAAAATAAAAAAGTGCATCTAGGGGGGTTCCAGTCGAGCTGGGGGGCTCCAAAGGGGGGCAAAAAAATTTTTTTTCATCGAAAACAATTTTGGACTGAACATTCTTAATCTACTCGAAAAGTTAGCTAAAAGCCCCAATTTTTAGGTCTCAGTTACGATTTAAAGGCTAGGAATCGTTTGCGACATTTCCGAGCACAGTGAAAGTTGGCGATTTTTACCAGGTTTTGGACATTCAAAGTGAATTTTCTCAAAAACCTACCTTTCAAATCTTGAATAGTTTACACCAAAATGTAGGTCCTGAATAGCGCTACGAAATTCTAAAATAAAAAAGTGCATCTAGGGGGGGTTCCAGTCGAGCTGGGGGGCTCCAAAGGGGGGCGAAAAAAATTTTTTTCATCGAAAACAATTTTGGACTAAAGATTCTTAATCTACTCGGAAAGTTACCTAAAAGCCCCAATTTTTAAGTCCCAACCCTTGTCAGTAAGAAAGAAATTCTAGTTGGAAATTTTCGTCCCATAGTTAAGCAAGCCGATTTTTATTTTTACTTTACTATTGGCTCTTAATTTTACTTTTTACTATTATTTTACTACTAGTAAAATACCACTAGTATTACTAATTTTTGTTTTACTATACTATAGTAAAATAACAGTAATAAAGATGTGTTTCGCATTGCTTTTCACTGAGGTGTTGTTCAGGTATATACACAAAAGTGAGCGCTTATTGTGACTACATCCAGCAAATAACTGGAGTTGAAATTTGCCAGTGACTAAGACAGAAATATGTACTCATTGCTTCTTGCTTTGCCAATATATTCGTTTATCTATATTAGTCTACAACGTGATTATTACACGTAAAGAATAAAACCAATCAAGAACAATTATGCCAACACTTCATTTTCTCATTCAACAACATCCTGCATAAACCTAATCACCACACCCAAACGTTAGCACTTGTGTATGCACTAAAAATGTGAACTCCCCAAACATCAGTTTCGCTTTTGATAAGCAGAAAAGATGCGTCTTTCTAGCGTTTTCATCAACAATCTTTGGAGGAACCGGGGCACAGCGAACATAAGTGCTGCCTGAAATCATACACAAACACAACAACTAAGAAAGTATTTTGGTATTTCACTGAGCCAACCTGAACTTCTCCGAAAGGGCAGCCGTGGGTTTGATGAGTCATTCCAATAACATCTACAGCAGATTTGGCGAACTGTTCTGTCGTGACGGCGAATAAGCCATCAGGCTCGACATTAAGTGTCATATCGGTTGACACCAAGACTGGTGTGAGACACTGAAAATTTGTTTAAATAATTAATAATTACTAATCGTTTATCAGTAGCAAGTATAGACCTGAAATCTGATGGCTGTATTTTCGAACTCAATCGTCAAACATTCGGTCAGGTATCTCACAAATGCCTGCAATTTTGAATAAACACATTTTTATGTCATACTATACCATGGAAATCTATCGAAAGCCCTGTAATTGTCGGAAGTGTTCCTGAAAATCAAGTGACTACCGCAAGACGCGACCGTAAATTACACTAATTCACGACCCTTGCTGAAAATTTCGTACTCGGACAGTACCCCCCACACACCACATTTACCGATTTAGATTTACGCTTGTGCTTAGTTTAGGCTAAAGTTAAACAGATTAGCCACGCCATCAAGGGGGCAAGTGGTCTTGTATGATTCACCAGAAGCATAGTCGTCGCGTCAATTAGCCTTTACTTGCATCCCGGTCGGACCGTAAATTGCCATGCTACCGTATCTACTCAATAAATTCGCGTCGAGAACCGTAGACGATTTAAATGAACAGGGCTTCCGATAGATTTCCTTGGTATAACATTTTTAAACCAACCTTAGATGCAGTGTAGGTACAATAAAGACCCATAGGTTGACAAACAAAGTAAGAATCGACATCCAGAAATATGCCTTTATTTCTCTTTACCATGCCCGGTAGTATAGCTTGACACAACTGTAAAAGTTTGGCTTGGAAAAGTTGAACCGTTATACTTTTTAAACTTACAGTTAGCATTGACATTTGATTTACATTTATCATCTCAACTGCCAAACCGTCGCGATGGTCTATCAACGTTTTCAGACTGTCCGTGGCCAATCCAGCAAAATTCACTAAAATTGATTAAATACTGGTGTATTTTGGATTTTTCCTACGTACATAGAATTCCGACGTCATAGTCGCACAGAGACTTTTTGAGCATTTCGTGGTCGTCGAATGCAAAGTCAAACTGGATCGATATAACAGTGCTTCCAAGTTCTGAAGAATAATCAAATGTTATGTACGTATAAGTGTTCAAATGTTCGTACGCTCTAAAAATTCCTTTAACGGCCGTTCTTTGTCTTGGTTTCGGTTGATTAGAATGAACTTTCTCAGCCCTCGTCTAGCTAATTCCATCGTGTAAGCTTTGCCAATGCCCCCACTTGAACCTGTGATAACTAAAAAATCTAGAATAAAACAAACCACACATAGGGTCTTTTCAAAATGGGACCCTTTTAAAGCCGATTCGGCTAAAAACTTCAGATAGAACTTCATACTTTGAAATTTATGAATTGGAATAGTAGAAAGCATCTGTTACTAAACGTAGTAGCTTTAGAAACACAATAAAAATGAAAACTGAAAGTTAAAAATCTCAAAATGAAAGTAACGTTTTGATAAAGGCCATTCACAATCCACTTGGTTTCTGTTTTGTGCAAAAATTTTCGATTTTCTTAGATCCGTTTGTTTCTAGCTACTTGACATAGTCTTGGGGTCTTTCAACACGAAAACATGAGATACTACGGTAGCAATTTGGAGATTTTCTGAGAAAACATCTGGCAATTGTATGGACACTACCCACATTAGTGGAAACCTACCATGTTAACTTAAAGCTACGATTGAATCTAAAAGTAAGTTTAACTTCATCCTAACGTTCATTCACCCGAACCTACGTAGAAGCCTAAAACCTGATCACAGTGCTGAATAGAAGCCCTCGGTTGCAAATAAGTGGGGGATAGTGTCTCTGTATCTAAATCGGATAATCAGCGCGTCGTGCATAAGTGAAATGCACGCCGCTACCTCGCTATTCGGCAGCGAAATCTAGCTTACATGCTAAAATAAGAAAATATCTTGAAAAAATTCCGTTTTTCTAAACACTTGAAAACTTGAGATATTCTATCAGTTAGAGTTTATCTTCCAAAATGAGTGGATTCAATTTTTCATCGAGTATAGATAAAAATTTTGACCTAAATTCGCTCTTCAAATTTACCTGTCCATTGTTGAGCGTACTGCTGTAAATTTGTAGATAAGCCTAATAATGGGCAAATGTACCACAACCAGACCGCTCGTGAGACAGAGTACAAAACCACGACTAGTCTGTAAGTTAAAATAACAGTCAGTAGCCAAAGAATATAGGACCAAAGCGTTGGTAGGAAGTCCATATCACTACTATAAAACTGTACAACAGAGTCCTTCAGCGCGATTTAGTCAGATCAGCCGGGCTGATTGCGAACTATTTGGATCTTATCTGAAGAAAATGCTATAAAAGGCTCTGCCTAAAATGTTGATAGACTAAATTTTAAACTATTTCATGATTCACGAAATTCCAAACAAAAATTCCTTTCGAATCTGGTCGAACAGTAAGCTTGTTTTCATACATATAGTGGCTTCACTTTCATGCAAAAAGTAATTTGACTGAGGCAAAAAAGTTGATATCTTTCTTCTACTGCACCCTGAACGAACATACTGACTGATAAAAAGCTTGACTGTACAGTAGATACAGGGCAGGCCGGTTTTGTCTTGCTGTGTTCAGCAATCAACTTTGCTGAAATTTTGAAAACAACATGCACAAATCATCAGAATTTTTACTCTTAAAATTTTAGCCAAATCTCCTACTTCAACCACTAATTATGAACTTCTGCGTACACCATCACACAAAAGTGACAACCAACATGTAGAAGGGCATAACTTGAGCTTCAAGTAACCGACTTGGCTAAAATTTTAGGAGTAAAAAATTCTGATGATTTGTGCATGTTGTGTTAAAACTTGAGCCCAATCAAAATTGCCGAATACAAAACTTAGAGCAAGAGCAACCACCATGTAGAGATGTGCACGGGCACCTTTTTTCCGGCCCGGCGGGCCGATCAGGTGAGGCATGCCCGGCCCGCCATGCCCGGCGGGCATCAAAATCGGGCCCGGCCCGGCCCGGGGGGCCTGAAAATGGTGCCCGGCCCGGCCCTGTCCGGCCCGTTAATTTTGCTTTGTCTTACTAAATTTTTGAAAATTTGGTATGAATTTTCAGATTAAAAGCTAAATTTCATTTTAAGCTTTGGAAATTGGCATTTTAAAACAGCGAATTTCAAATTTATGCCTTCTTTTAATTAGAGTGCAAACTGGTATTGGGTTGTTTTCCAGGAATTGGATAATGGGTTTTTTGTCACTGATAATGATACACAATGTACATTACATATCCAGGGCAGTGGTTGACACCCTTTTTAAAGCCAGATGCAGAAGCTAAACCCTAAAAATCAAAGTGTGCACTTGAATCTAAGCCTGAGCTCCAAACTGAGGCTTAAAATTAAGTTGGTCGGCAGGTGGGGTAAAGGCCTGCGTATGAACGGCACCAAGGCTGCAATTATTGTTAAAATAATTCTGCATATGGTAGAACGGAGCGTATTTAGAATTCATTTGGGGCAATGCTAAGCTAATCAAGGTGTTCTTTTTTGTATTCTGCTGCTCTTTATATATGCCCGACGGGCATCAAAATCGGGCCCGGCCCGGCCCGGCCCGTCCAAAATCGTTGACGGGTATGCCCGGCCCGTGCACATCTCTACCACCATGTCTGTAAATATTTGTTCTCTGCTTTAATTCTAGTCACAGGCACTCTCTAACAGATCTGACTGACAGAAAGGAAACAAATCTAATCTCTAAAATCAACGAATCATCACCTGAGAAAAAAGGCACACTATAGTACACAAATACATACACATATGTTATGGCGAGGGGTAACAAAGCTTCGTAGATATATAACTACTAACTAGATCACAGTCAAAAGCAACTGGTAGTGCAAATGATAATAATAATATCGCACTTACTGTAGTATAGATACAGTAAGTCAAAGTATTACAGTGTCTCTTAGAAGTCTTTGTCTTTGTAACGCTGGTCGGCCTCGGCCGTTATGCGCTCCCAGGCTTCAATCATTTTCTCTCTCGTATCTTCTGTCAGTTTAGTGACGTCATCCGAGCTGAGCCCTTCGGTAGAGATCGGCGGCAGTATTTCGATTATTCCGAATCCGGCTGAACAAAATCACCTATATTTTGACTGGAAAATCAGACCAAAATTGCACAGACCGGATGGGATCGGATCAAAACGTTCAACTGGATCCGGATCGGATAAATCAGTAAAAATAAGGGTCTTTGCTTTTCTTTTCCCAGCGGTGTAGCGAAATATTTTACAAAAGGGATGTAAAATTTTGCTGCCGGAAAGAAAATTTGAAAAATTAGTCCTGAAAAACGCATTTAAAAGGTATTCTTGATGTAAAATTCATGCAAATTTACTGTTTTGTTTGAGGGCATAACCGGAATGTAGTGATGCAACCGGGATTACCTGCAAATGAGAATAGCGGGAAAAAGCGGGATTACCGGGAATATCGGGAAATCGATAAAAACGCGTGCAGCATGATAAAACATAAATGTTTTCAATATCCGGTTTAGCTATTGATACAAATTTCTAGTCGGTTTTCTCAAGGATTTTCTCTCATAACGGGCTAAACTACAATTACACTGTGAAATAAAATTTAGGTTGAATGGGTTAGTGAGTTGGTTTGGCAGGCACCAGGCAGCTCGATATCAATTGGACCAAAAGAGTAAGAATAGCCAATCAATGAGTGGCTTTGCTCAATTGAAGACCTTTACAAAGTTGGAAGGTTAGAACATAAATTTTACGGCCTAAACCAATATAAAAATAATTGGAACAAAAGAAAACGCTGCAAAACATGGCTGTTCGCTCAAATTGAGTAAGTAGCAGTCATTTGAAAACTTATTCAAAGTTTCGCGTGCCGCTGGTACTGGCAAAAGAAAGTTGGGTATACAGTAGATACCACTGAAATACATAGTATCTGCAAAAAACTGTCAATAATACTGCTATAAAATATATTTCCCGATATTACAGAATGTGTGAACCGGGACTAGAAACCGGGAGTGAAAATACCGGGAATTCCCGGTTCTTCGGGAAATACTGGGATCCCGGTTGCATTCACAACCGGAATGTATAATTTTTGGAAAATTTACCTGAAACAAAGGTCTTTAAAACGCATTCTAAGCGCAAACTTGATAGTTGCAAAAATGCATAATAGGTCATAAATTATTCGTTTCTCTTACTTTTGCCCATTTTTCCCACCTCCACCACAGAGGAGTACATACATAAGTGCACCTACCACACCCCCTTGGTCTTTCCCCCTCAACTGCTCTAATTTGTTGCATGAATTCTGCTAAAACCCCATTAAAATATCTCTACACACGCAATCGTTCAATGTTCGCGTTTATGTTTTGAAAGAGAAGTGGAGGTCTTTACTAGTAAGTCTAATGAAAGAGAAGTGGAGGTCTTTACTAGTAAGTCTGCCACACAACACAACACAACACAACAGACGCACTCTCAAACGTACACAACCACTCAACAACTCGACAATACAAACACTCCTCAAACTGTCAAACTCTTCATCACTCCCCTTTCAACGAGTGTCGACTGGCCGCCGCTGTGCCTGACAATCGGGGAAACGAACTGGGGGAACTGCTCGGCCTCTGTTGGCTCGGTATCTCCGGAAACCTGCTCTGCACTGACGCCGTGCTGACTCGATCGCTTACGCGCCACGTTTCGGCCTTTCCGTGCCTTTGTCTTGACCTGACGACTTGTCAACGGGAAAACGCGATTGCATCTGCTATGAATCGAACTCAAACGAACTGCCATTCTTTCCATCTGCCTTCTTCTTCTCTTTCTCCTTACTCCCAACCTTCTCTTCATCCTTCTCTTCTTCCTTCTTTTCACTCTCTTTCTTCCTCCTCTCACTTTCCTTTTTCTCCTCCTTCTCTGAACCCTCATCATCCTCTTTCTCTTCTTCACCTTCCACTTTCTTCTCAACACCTTGCTCCTCATCATCCTCTTTTTCCTTCCTCCACTAAACATCTTTCCTCTTCCTTTTCCAAACTTCTCCTTTCTCCTCTCCAAACGAAAACCAGAGCTGATAACTTCACAAGGTGCTTGCCGCACAACATCAATGGGAACAAACTGAGAACGGCTTTCCGCCAAACAAAGAACAGCTGGAGCTCCGTCAACTGACTGCGCGTCATCCCTCTTCATTCGTTTCTTTCTTCTCCTCTTTACCTTCCTCCGTTTTCCTCCCTCTCTTCTATCCACGTCAAAGACCATAGGTTCCTCGATAACTGAATGCACGAATAAAGCCGAATCTTTAGTGCCGGCAGAGGTCACATCGATGGGATCGTCCACCTGTGCCCCAAGAAGCGGCGCTTTGTAAAGGTGCTTGCTGCACAACATCAACAGAACTGAACTGAAAATGGCTTGCCGCCAAACAAAGAAACTCTGGAACTCCATCAGCCAACTGTGCGTCGTCTTTTACTTCTTTCTCCACCCTTTTCTTCTCCTCGTCTCTCTTCACTACCACTTGACCATACTTGGGAGCCTCTGTACACGAAACAATCTCTTTAGTTAAACACGAATGCCCAATGAAAGGAGGATCGACCATTAACCCAGTGAAGGGAGTGTTTAATGAGCCAACTTGGACACCCGAAGTGCCAGAACGCGAAGCTGCTTCCTTTTTCACAGGAGTCTTTCGGGATTGAGCCAGGTACTGAGTGAGCAGACGATCCATGTAGTCATCACGCCGCTGTTGTTCGATTTGCCGCTCTCGATCACGTCGTTGTTGTTCGAGCTGCCACTCTTGAACACGTCGTTGTTGTTCGAGCTGCCACTCTTGAACACGTCGTTGTTGTTCGAGCTGCAGTCGTTGTTGTTCCATCTGCCATTCGTGGTAACGCTGCTGACGTTCGAGCTGCCATCGCCGATACTGCTCGCGATCACGCTGGTTTTGTTCTTGTAGAAGTCGGTGGCAGTCACGAAATGTAGTGGACATGTGAGCATCAACTGGTGGCCACATCTGTGCCTGATGATCACGATCCAAAGCAAGCTTGATCTTGAGATGTGGAAACGGGAGAAACTGAGTAGTAGAACTTGAACTTCATAGTAGAACGGAATGAAGGTGGTCTCCCAGGGTCTCTTCGGCACCAATGAAAGAGAAGTGGAGGTCTTTACTAGTAAGTCTAATGAAAGAGAAGTGGAGGTCTTTACTAGTAAGTCTGCCACACAACACAACACAACACAACACAACAGACGCACTCTCAAACGTACACAACCACTCAACAACTCGACAATACAAACACTCCTCAAACTGTCAAACTCTTCATCTTTCAATGATTTTTGACTGTCAGAACAAGTAGAACTCAAACTCACAAGGATCCCATCTCCACTCAGTTTTGCTGTAAAAACTTCGGTAGGATGAGAAAACCACCGGGATTATGGGCAGCTAAAAAAATAGACCACATAATTGACTAGAAAGAAAAAGCTCTGATTAATTTCTTCTTGCCTGTCCTTGTACTGCAACGTGAAAGGCTCCCTTTTTGAAAGGCAACAAACCGTCGGCCCCGTGGTATCGCGTGCCCTCGGGAAACACGAACAGTTTTGTCTAAACAGCTTTATTTAGAAACAATTCAAGCATACATGTAACAGGTGCCCCCACCCGACTTAGGCCACAGACCCGCCTACGATTGTTCTGGCAACTAACTTTTGGAGCAAATTTTTACGAGTTCAGTCACAAAAACGGCCAGCACTTGTAGCAATCAATATTTGAGCCCAAATTGGCGATTTTTGACCATTTTTAGCCGAAAAATTGCGATTTTAGTGCCCAACCCCCTCCCATGAATTTGGGCTCAGACTGCGCCTGCTGACCCTGCTGCCCCATCGGCCGATGACCTATTATAGTCAGGCACTAAACGCCGTTTATGGTAGCGGTACTTAGGGTAGTGGCACCATAATATGGTACCCCTCAGACAAGAGCTAGCACTTCGGCTGATGGGGGGTAGAATTTTTAATTCCTGAGGGGGGTAGGAGCGCCTGATGGGGTGGCTGAAGGGGTGGTACGCCAAAAAGTCCGATTTTTGGCGAAAATCAGGATTTTTTTGGCTTATTTTTCATTAAAATAAGTTAAAATTAGCTATTCTGAGCTCATTTACGCCTATTCCAGGCATATTTTTATCATAATTTTCTATACAAAATTCTTCCCAAAAATTCCTGACGGGGTAGCGGCCGGCTGATGGGGGTAGATTAGAGCCTGATGGGGGGACAACCCCCCTCAGCCCCCCCTTTGCCCATGTCTTGTACCCCTACCTTCGCATTGGTACCTGTACCGGCACCATATATGGTACGAAATCTGAATAGAGTGGTACCATGGTACCGGCAGTGGGGGCAGAAATGGGCAAACGGGGGGGGGCTGAGGGGGGTTTCCCCCCTCAGGCTCTGACCTACCCCCCCCCCTCAGCCGGCCGCTACCCCCCCTCTGGAATTTTTTGTAAGAATTTTGTATAGAAAATTATGATAAAAATATGCCTGGATTAGGTGTAAATGAGCTCAGAACAGCTTATTTTAACGTATTTTAATGAAAAATAAGCCAAAAAACCTTGATTTAAGCCAAAAATCGGACTTTTTGGCTTACCACCCCTCAGCCCCACCTCAGGCGCTCCTACCCCCCCTCAGGAATTGAAAATTCTACCCCCCTCACCCTCAGCCGAAATGCTAGCCCATGTCTGGGTAGGGGTAGCATATATGGTACAGGTACCATAAACGGCGTTAAGTTCCTGACTGTATAACATGCGTTCCCCTTAACCACGCTACTGCCCAATTAGAGCAAATAGCTCAACACTGCTAAATCAGTTCTTCCAAAGGGCTAGGAAAAGGTCAGCTGAGTACATTTTCTCGCTTCACATCCTGTACGCATGCGTCCATAGTAGAAATGGCCTTTTCGCGACTAAATCGATCGATAAAAACAGTGCCAGACAACTTAGCGCTCAGGCCGAACGTGCCAGCGTACATCAGCGACTTCTTGGCCAGCGCCACGCAGCGTCTCGGCCACATTCTCGCCATGCCTGCAGCAGTAGTTTTATTTTGGTTGTCAATAGGGATGGGACCGGAATAAAAAGCATGTTCAATACCGTACAATACCGTATGATACCGTATAATACAGAATGATACCGTACAATACCGTATGATACCGTACACTACCGTATGATACTGTATAATACGGAATTTTTTTTTTTGAAAGAAGAAATGTTTATTGTTAGAATAAATGAAATATACGCCCAACAAACCGGACTGCAACACAGAGCGGGCTGGGCCGCTAAACGGCTACCAATGCCCTACCCTTCAAATGAGGTGTTAAGTGGTAATCGTCTAGAGCTTTACGAAAGCTGCGTGCGGACCTACTTTCTACTATGCCATTAGGTAAACTATTCCAGATTGAAATAACTCTAACAGCAAAGAAGTGCTTTCGCAAATCTAGTCTGGCTTTAGGCATGTACAATTTGTACATGTGACCTACATGTGAATGATACTATACAATACCGTATGATACCGTATAATACCGTATGATACGTACAATACCGTATGACACTGTACAATACCGCATGATACCGTACAATACCGCATGATACCGTACAATACCGTACGATAGCGTACAATACCGTATGATATCGTATAATACCGTATGATACCCTACAATACCGTGCAATACCGTATGATACCCTACAATAGCGTATGATACCCTACAATACCGTATGATACCGTACAATACCGTATGATATCCTATAATACCGTATGATACCCTACAATACCGTACGATACCTATGATACCCTACAATACCGTACGATACCTAGGATACCCTACAATACCGTATGATACCCTACAATACCGTACGATACCTATGATACCCTACAATACCGTACGATACCTAGGATACCCTACAATACCGTATGATACCCTACAATACCGTACGATACCTATGATACCCTACAATACCGTACGATACCTATGATACCCTACAATACCGTACGATACCTATGATACCCTACAATACCGTACGATACCTAGGATACCCTACAACACCGTATGATACCCTACAATACCGTACGATACCGTATGATACCCTACAATACCGTACGATACCTATGATACCCTACAATACCGTACGATACCCATGATACCCTACAATACCGTACGATACCTAGGATACCCTACAATACCGTATGATACCCTACAATACCGTACGATACCGTATGATACCCTACAATACCGTACGATACCTATGATACCCTACAATACCGTACGATACCTAGGATACCCTACAATACCGTATGATACCCTACAATACCGTACGATACCTATGATACCCTACAATACCGTACGATACCTATGATACCCTACAATACCGTACGATACCTAGGATACCCTACAATACCGTATGATACCCTACAATACCGTACGATACCTATGATACCCTACAATACCGTACGATACCTATGATACCCTACAATACCGTATGATACCCTACAATACCGTATGATACCGTACAATACCGTATGATACCCTACAATACTGTATGATACTCTACAATACCGTACGATATCGTATAATACCGTACAATACCGTATGATACTCTACAATACCGTATGACATCGTATAATACCGTACAATACCGTATGATACCCTACAATACCGTACGATACCCTATGATACCGTATGATACCCTACAATACTGTATGATACCCTACAATACCGTACGATACCGTATGATACCCTACAATACCGCATGATACCGTATACCGGTGCCATCCCTAGTTGTGAAGAAACAATTCACCGTGCAGATCGATAGAGCTCTGATGATTGGCCACCACCACTGCCGGTCTGTCTGTTTGAATGTGTTGGCTGCCGCGCACCTCCCATTTTAGGTTGATCCACCCGGTTAGCAGCTCAAACACCCAGAAGACGCGACTGAAAAATATTGGCTGCGCCGTTTGTCTAGCTCAGGTTTGGTCTTCCTTTGACTTTCAGGGTTGGTGCCGCTCTGGTGATCCGATATTCTCCGAGAAAAGCCAAAAATCGCCTGAGATTTTCAAAAATTCCTTACACCAAATAATGATATTACTTCTTACGTAAAACTGGCACAAAGCAGGGATGTGAGTTGTGTTTTTTCCTCACGCTCGGAAAAAACTCAAGCTAAAAGTAGCTATTTTACGTCATTTTTCAGTTAAAAAATGGACTTGTGCAATGTATATGGCAAGGCCAGATACAGACCATATAAATAGGTCAGTACAGAAAAGACCAAATTTGGCATGATAAAGCAAAAAGGTAAACTGCTGTAGGAAAACTGGCATATAACGTTTATTGATGGAACCTGTCAGCAGACATGGGCTAGCATTTCGGCTGAGGGGGTGGTAGAAATTTCAATTACTGAGGGGGGAGGGCTGAGGTGGAAGGAGCACCTGAGGGGGGGGGCTGAGGGGGTGGTAAGCCAAAAAGTCCGATTTTTGGCTAAAATCAAGGTTTTTTGGCTTATTTTCATCAAAATAAGCTGAAATAAGTTAATCTTAGGTTATTTAGACCTAATCCAGGCATATTTTTACCATAATTTTCTATACAAAAATTCTTCCAAAATATTCCTGAGGGGGCTAGCGACCGGCTGAGGGGGTAGGTCAGAGCCTGAGGGGGGGTCAGCCCCCTTTGCCCATGTCTGCCTGTCAGGCACTGTTTCATGCCTGTTTCGTGATTTATATCGATGTAATACGTGTATTTCTGGTCTGAAAAAATTCAGAAAGCTGCTAGAAAGCGTTTGTAAGCCGAAAACCAGGCTAGGATAGTCAGAACTTGAGCTGGAGCGTTTTCCGCGATTTCGAAAAAAAACGAAAAAACTGAAAAAAAACAGGCCGAGGTTTTTTCGGAAAAATTTCCATCCCTGGTACAAAGCATGTGCAGAGCTACAGTCATTTGTCACTAGCGAACCAGACCAAGAAATTTTTGAAAAATCAGCCGTCAAAAACACGTTTGAAAGGCTTTCTGTTCTACTGACCATAGAGCTAACAGGTTTAGTAGTTTGAAGAGGGCGAGAAAATTCTGAAAACTTGGCCTTCAAAAACGAATTTGCATTGATATTGACCATACATGTGTATGTTTTTATGGAGTACGCCCAAAATTTCCCCTGAGAAGAGGTCACCGACCAGTGACACCCAAGATCCTCTGACTTGCCCCGATAAATTTTAAATCCCCTAACACCCTGACCGGCACGAACCCTGACTTTTGCACAAAACCCATCACCCGCCAGCAGACATGGGCCAGCATTTCGGCTGAGGGGGGGGGTAGAATTTTCAATTCCTGAGGGGGGGCTGAGGGGGGTAGGAGCGGTTGAGGGGGGCTGAGGGGGTGGTAAGCCAAAAAGTCCGATTTTAGGCTAAAATCAAGGTTTTTTGGCTTATTTTTGGTTAAAATAAGCTAAAATAAGCTATTCTGAACTCATTTACACCTAATCCAGGCATATTTTTATCATAATTTTCTATACAAAATTCTTCCAAAAAATTCCTGAGGGGGGTAGCGGCCGGCTGAGGAGGGGGGGGGGTAGGCCAGAGCCTGAGGGGGGCCAACCCCCCTCAGCCCCCCCTTTGCCCATGTCTGCCCGCCAGACAGTTTAGGGAGCACCGACCCAAAATGCAAGTGCTAGTAGCAGCTGCGGTACTAACAAACTGGCTCAGAAATAACAATTTTTTGCTTAAAATTCGCTTGAAAAGCCTTTGGAAACCGAATTTGACGATCCCACTGCTGATATTTAAGAGAAATCGGTGCTTTTTGAAGCCCTTTTTATCCTATTTTTTGCTCGTTTTTAGCTTTAAAACGCTATTTGACATGAAATAGTGATTTTTAGCCTGCTTGCTGAAAAACCGTACTAAAACGCATTTCCAGGCGTTCTGGAAGTTTTTGAAAGATTGGACCCCCTCTGGACGAAAACCCCACGCCGGCCCCGACCTGTTATATGATATGTATCAGTCAGTGCGAAGCAGACATGGGCAAAGGGGGGGCTGAGGGGGTTAGCCCCCCTCAGGCTCTGACCTACCCCCCTCAGCCGGCCGCTACCCCCCGTCAGGAATTTTTTGGAAGAATTTTGTATAGAAAATTATGATAAAAATATGCCTGGATTAGGTGTAAATGACTTCAGAATAGCTTGTTTTAACGTATTTTAATGAAAAATCAGCCAAAAAACCTTGATTTTAGCCAAAAATCGGACTTTTTGGCTTACCACCCCCTCAGCCCCTCCTCAGGAATTGAAAATTCTACCCCCCCCCCTCAGCAGAAATGCTAGCCCATGTCTGGTGCGAAGGTAGAGGGGTAGCGTATGTGGTGCCAGTTAAGTAAAGTAGCCGTCTGTCCAAAGACTTACTGATAATTTTCGGGATTTCCCGGCCTGGGAAGCACCAAGAACAGAGATAAGAAGCTGGTGATTAAAATGATAAAGTAGAATATGGTCATCTTTATCAAGTAGCGGAACTGAGAGCTCAACAGCCACACGATAGGTCCGCCTATTAGCACCACAAGCAGCACGTATTGAATTAGTGACGTCAAATCCATTCTGGTCCTGGCTAAATAATACTCATACTCTGTCTAACTACAGTCAGGCAGTTTACGCCGTTTATGCTACCGACAACGGTTTGTGCCCGTTTCCTCCTTTCCCGTTTCCTCTTTTCCCGTTTCCTCCTTTCCCATTTCCTCTTTTCCCGTTTCCTCCTTTAAGAGTCCCGTTTCCTCCTTTTTCCGTTTTTTTGCGTTTTGACAAAATTCAGACTGCTTTAAGGTTTTCTATGATGTTATTAGAGCGCCACGCTTTACTGCTCTGCCAGTAGTGCATTATTATAAGACTGCTTTAACCTGTGCTTTCCATGTTGTTTCCGGGCCTAGCGGGCCCGGCCGGCGGCCCAACAAAGGCTACCCAACAAACGGCGATTAGATGGGCAATTACAAGTGTAATTACAAAGAACAAAAGAAATGTAAACAAGTGGGCAGTGTGAGTGAGGTCAATGTGGTGGCTTGTGCCCAGTTCCGACTTTTCCCAGTTCCGACATTCCTGAACCAAACCTCTAAGCCTAAGCCTAAGACTGAACCTAACCTCTAAGCCTAAGCCCTAAGCCTAAGCCCTAAGCCTGAACCTAGCCCCTAAGCCTAAGCCTGAACCTAACCCCTAAGCCTAAGCCTGAACCTAACCCCTAAGCCTGCGCATTGAGCATTGCTACGTAGCTACATATTCTTGTATATTTTACCATAGTCCTACAGTGAATGTTATTCGTTCGTTACGCATATTTTTTCATAATTATTGAACGGAAACTTAAGCAAATATGGTAAAAGCACCGCTAAAACAACTGTAAGGAGCCAGGCAAATATTCGGAAAGACTCTGTCCTAAAGCCTTAGTCCGATCTGCAAAATTATACGAGAGATTTATGTTGATTTATAAATGTGTTTAAGTCTGTACATCGTTCGTATGTGTGCTAGTTAGAACTAAAGCCTGGCGCTATTGTAACATCATAGAAAACCTTAAAGCTGTCTAAATTTTGCTAAAACGCAAAAAAACTGAAAAAGGAGGAAACGGGACTCCTAAAGGAGGAAACGGGAACGGAGGAAATGGGAAAGGAGGAAACGGGAAAGGAGGAAATGGGAAAGGAGGAAACGGGAACATGCCCCGACAACATAAGGTGCCGGTACCGTGTTTGATACCGGTACCTAGGGTAGTGGTACCCATACATGTAACAGGGGGGTCTGGGGGGTCTGGCCACACCAAATTTGGGCGGAATCGATGAAAGTCGTCAAAATTTCAACTCTCAATAGGGCATGGGAGACAGGGTCGACGCTGTCAGAGACCGGCTCTTAATTGATCATACAACCATACATGTGACAGGGGGTCTGTCCCCACCCGACTTAGGCCAGACCCCCCCCCCCCCGAGACGATTTCACCGACCCCCCTCCGATTTTTCTGGCAAGTAAATTTGCGAGCAAATTTTTGCAATTTTTTACACTTTCACACACAAAAATTGCCAAAATCGCCTGCAAAACAGCACTTTTTAGCTGTATTTCAGCCCAAATTAGCGATTTTTGGCACTTTTTAGCCCAAAAATTGCGATTTTTCTCGATTTTTGAGCGTTTTTTTGGGCCAACCCCGTCCCCCACAATTTTGGGGCAGACCCCCCCCCCCCGACCGGCGCCAGACCCCCCCCCAACCCCCATCGGCGGATGACCTGTTACATGTATGGTGGTACCATTTGGTACCCCCACGTTCGGCGACTGTGGCCGTACCCTATGGTACCACCACAGGCCCCGAACGTGGGGGTACCATTATATGGCACCACTAGCCCAGGTAGCGGCACCATAAACGGCGTTAAGTGCCTGACTGTATTAAGGCATCGGATAGCGTGTTTCACAAGTTCGATCATTAATAAACGATAAATGGGAAATCACTAGTAGCGAGCGGTACCGTACCACAATCACTGATCAAAAGGGTATGCTGAGAAACGCCTGATGAAACAGATTCCAACAAACGGAAGAAAGAATAAAATATTTGTGCAAAGGACAGAACCGGATTATTTGCTCATCAGCACACCACTAAACTAGACAAAATTTATGCACACGTACAAAGACCAAGAAGAATGTAAAGAAGTGAGAGAGAGAGAGAGAGTCATGAAGATTCGCAGGTCCAAAGTTTGAAGGATCTGTCGTAAGAGGAGCTGGCCAGCCACTTTCTATCGGCTGACACATCCACACACATCACCTTGCTGTCGTGACCGTGTAACTGCTTCAGCTGCTGCCACCCTGGCTGACTCCACAACTGCAAACCCATCAATGCGTCCGTATATAGTCAGGAACTTAACGCCGTTTATGCTACAGACACCATATGGCACCCCACATTCAGCCACTATGCACGACTGTTTGGTGGTTGCAAAAAATAGAAACGTCGCAAAAGCTTCATAGAAGCAATGTTTCTTCGAACTTTTGTGATAAATTAATCAAGCTTAATCGGTCGTTCATACCCCCCGCCCCCCCTTCCCGGAGGGAGAAAATTTTCGCTTACTTAAGGCAAAATAGGCGTTTTGGACCTTTTTGGGCTGGACCAATAGCCTAGATACCGGTACCATATATGGAGACATGGGCAAAGGGGGGCTGGCCCCCCTCAGACTCTGACCTACCGCCCCTCAGCCGGCCGCTACCCCCCCTCAGGAATTTTTGGGAAGAATTTTGTATAGAAAATTATGATAAAAATATGCCTGGAATAGGTGTAAATCAGCTCAGAATAGCTTATTTTAACTTATTTTAATGAAAAAATAAGCCAAAAATCGGACTTTCTGGCTTACCACCCCTCAGCCCCCCATCAGGCGCTCCTACCCCCTCAGGAATTGAAAATTCTACCCCCCCTCAACCGAAATGCTAGCCCATGTCTGCATATGGTGTCGGTACCACAAACGGCCTTAAGAACCACACTGTAATAACAACAGAGAGTGCCGGTGTTCAATATTAAAAAGTGGTCCAAAAATAAGTTTACTTTAATGGAATCGTCATAAGAGGCAGTGACGAAGTAAGTGCCTTCTGAGTCGTATCTCAACTTAGACACCAGATTCTTGTGTGCTGGAATTGTATAGATGCCACGTCGCATTCGCAGGTCCCACATCTTGCAGGTGTTGTCTGCACTGCCGGTTGCCATCTGGTAGCTAAACCAGAACTCCTCTCTCTCTCGCTCACAATCACAATCAGAAGAATTGCGGTAAGATATTTTTTGTTTATTAGAATAGCCAAGAACAGGTTACTCAATTAATACAACTTGGCAAAAAATCGCATTTTAGTGAAGAAGGGCAAAAACTAGATTTTTTAAAAATTGTAGTTACGTAATATTAACAGAAGCTAATTTCTGGCGTGTTACTTTAGGAAATTATCGCATTTTCGTTGATTGGCGAAAAAAACGCTGACTAAAGGCCATTCATAATCCAGTCGGTTCCTGTTTTGGGCAAAATTTTTCGATTTTCTTACATCCGTTTGTTTTTAGCGACCGTACTTGACACAGTCTTGGGGTTTTTCAACACGAAAACATGAGATACTACGGTAGTAATTTGGAGATTTTCTCAGAAAACATTTGGCCAATTGTATGGACACTACCCCCCATTAGCGGACACCTACCATATTAACTTAAGACTAAGATTGAATCTAAAAGTAAGTCTAACTTCATCCTAAGGTTCATTCATCCCGAACCTAAGCCTAAAACCTGATCACAGTGCTGAATAGAAGCCTCGGTTCCAAGTAAGTGGGGGATAGTGTCACTCTATCTAAATCGGATAATCAGTGCGTCATGCATAAGTGAAATGCACGCCGCTTCCGTCGCAATTTGTCAATGAAACTAGCTTAGCCTGTATCTAAAGCCGATGAAGGAAAAGAGTTTTGAAGATATCAATCGGTATTGGGCATACATGTGCATGGTCGGCGGCTCAGGGGGACGGCCAGGTCTCCGTGCGTAGTTGCCTGGATATAGGTGCAAATTTTCGGTGGGAAATTCAAATTTTGGCGGGAAATTTGAATTTTCGCCCAAAATTTTGGCGGGAAATTTTATTTTGTCCGAAATTTTGACTGAAAATACGAAATTTTCGGTTAAAATTCAAAAATTTGCCGTAAAAATCAAATTTTCGACAAAAAATTGCCAAAAAACCACTTTTTTGATAGAAACATTGCCAAAAAATCGAAATTTTACAGGAAAATTTGAAAAAATGTCGGCTTTGGTGCGTAGTTGCCCGGATGAAGGTTGCGTAGTTGCCAAAATTGATTTCTGTGGCTTAAAAACGCATCTGGAGGCTTTCTAGCAGCCTCTAGCAACGTTTGGTAGATTTTCATTTTCGTCCCCCCCCTGTCCCCCTCTGGGCACCCCCATGCACATGTATGGTATTGGGGCAGAAACAGCCCAATAGCAGTACTGGTGAATATGCATAATAGTAAGAGAAAACTATCTAAAAACAAACTGACCCATTAGGTGCGAAGGCGACTGTCATAATATTGCGCTGATGACCCTCCAGAAACATAATACATCGACCCGTTCGCAAGTCCCAGACACGTCCGTAGCAATCCATGCCTCTTAAACAGTGCAGCTATCTTTACTTCACTTTAAACTTTAGAACAGCCAAAATACACGCGTCATCTGACACTATTAGTGGCTAAGACTTTGGAACCTGTTGTCTGATGGGTTTAAAAATATGTCAGACAGCAATTTTTGGCGAACCTAACTTTTCTAAATGCAGCAGTTAAGCAGTTTTATGCAAGTTTTTGTAGGGTGCAGATCGTACAGGTAGCGATCGACCGGAATTCCGGTTCCGGTTCCGGCCGGAACTGGCAGTTCCGGTTCCGGTCCGGTTCCGGTGAAAAGGGTACCGGAACCGGAACTTTTTCATTCACTATTTTCGATGGATATTCAGTTACATCAAGTATTATTGCGTCTGTTTAATAAAGTGCGCAGCTCAGTGGGGGCAGTAGAATACCGTTGCTAAGTAAATTATAATTATAATTTTAATTAAATTGGTTAGAAATTTACTAATACAAGTAAATTATATGGTAAGTAAATTATAATTAAATTAAATTTCTACGAGAACAGGGAAAGTTAATTATAATTATAATTTGTAAATTATACTTACCAAAAATAATTTACTTAATTTACTTAAAATATACTTAATTTACTTACAGAAGCCTAGCTATTGCTGAACCTTTTTGGCAGCATGCAAGTGCTGCGTGAGCAGAGCACCTGCTTTTCGGTATCTATACCTTTCAATGGCAACGCATGCTTACTGTACCATTTTCCGCCCGCCCGCCCACCGCCTTTTGTCTTTGCGCTTGTTTCTCTAAATCTCCCACAAAACAAACTACTCCAATTTATCCACCGAGCTAAGAGTGCCTATATAGGTACTTTTCAACCATTTTTGCTATGCGATAGCATTTGCGTGCTCTTGACTACTGTTATTGAAAAGTCTGTATTCTGTTGTTGATTTGAACTTCTGCTGATGTTTATAACAGGAATTTGTACACGACGTGCCTATAAATACGTTTCTATAAATTTTGGACCAAATATTGAAAAAGTTCCGGTTCCGGTTCCGGCCGGAACTGGGTGGTTCCGGTTCAGGTGAAAATTTTGGTTCCGGTCGATCGCTACGTACAGGTACTACTAACCCCTTTGCTGGAAACGCAAACCCCCTCCCTCCCTCACCCCTGGGACAGTTTAGCGCCCCAACCCAAAAATACAAGTACTTTTCGGACATGGGCTAGATCGGGTAGAATTTTCAATTTTCCTGAGGGGGTTGAGAGGGAGGGGTAGGAGCGCCTGAGGGGATGGTAAGCCAAAATGTCAAACTTTTAGGTTGTTTGGGTTATTTTTCGGTTACATTGTTAAAATAAGCTATTCTTAGCTCATTTACACCTAATCTCGGCATGGTTTTAGCATAATTTACTTTACTATACAAAATTCTTCCTAACAATTCCCGAGCGGGCTCAGCCCGTTTGTCTGCTGGTCTAAGTGAAATTGAGAAAATGTGAGCCGATGGCTTCAAATCCAGACTACATGTACTGTACGTGAAGTAGAATTAAAATTGTAACCGCTTTACTTATTTCTGCACTTAAAAATATGTTAGTATTCTTAAATTGTAGCCATGTTTGCTGAAATGGGGATGCTTGGGATTGGAGGACCTTAGAAAACCATACAAATACAAACACCGACCAGCAAAGGAGCCAGTAAGGGACTTTAGAAAGCGAGTTGAAACGGAGTCCGGACGGGTTCTCGCAAATGGGCAGAGCGAAAGGCGAGCAATGAGGCAAACGAACCCGGTCAAAGCGACGGCACCGTCGCATTGAAAATCGATATCGAAGACCGGTTTACTATGACCCTCTTGGTACAGAACCTCTTCGTTTACCTCCAGATCGAACAAGCGCCACGAGTTATCGTGACTGAAAGCAAATTGAATTTACGGTAAACAACAAGAACAACAGCGATTGCTTACCAACAAGTGGCCAGAAATCGACCGCACGGATGAAAGGCCAGACGTGAGACTCTACTCTCGTGACCTTCCAGATTTGCCAGCGGCTCGTCGCTAGAATAATAGGAGAAAAACATACATGGGCCGGAAAAATACGGAGGGGGTCTGGAGACCTGGGGGTCCCTGAAAAAAAGCAAAAAAATTTCTCCCTCCCGCAGGGGGGTCGGGGAGGTGGAGAGGTATACCCATACATGTAACAGGTCATCAGCCGATTGGGGGAGGGGGTTGGGGGGGTCTGGCGCCGGCCGGGGGGTCTGAGCCAAAATTTTGGGGGAGGGGGGTGGGTGGGCACAAAAAAACGCTCAAAAATCGAGAAAAATCGCAATTTTTGGCCTAAAAATCGCTAATTTGGGCTGAAATACAGCTAAAAAGTGCTGTTTTGCTGGCGATTTTGGCAACTTTTGTGTGTGAAAGTGTAAAAAATTGCAAAAATTTGCTCGAAAATTGACTTGCCAGAAAAATCGGAGGGGGGGGGGGCGGTGAAATCGTCTCGGGGGGTCCCATCCGGGGGGGGGGGGGTCTGGCCGAAGTCGGGTGGGGGGGAAACCCCCCCCAGACCCCCCGTTACATGTATGGGTATACCCCTTACCCCCGGCCCATGTATGGGGTCGGCCTGCAGGCGTGTAATATCCCTTGCTGACTGAAGCCTACTGAACAAATTGAAAAAAATCTGTTAGGTCGGCCTGTTTTAACAAGCTTTGTAAAATTATTCAAATCCTCGGCAGTTACGTTTCATTAAGGTCTCAAAACTCTTAGTGCAAAAAGTTTTTTACGACAGTTCAAATTACGCTGGAGTGCAGGAATAAAAAACTAAATACTACTACCGCCAGTGACAGTACTACTTTTAGGCTTGCTCAAAAACTTCTCAGTCTCAACTAGGGATGCAACCGAAGTTCGGTATTATTCGGTATGAACCGAATAATTCGGTTACTAGTACTATTCGAATTCGGTATTCGAATTCGGTATTTTTCAAACCGAATAATACCGAATAATACCGAATATTGTAAAACTGTTAAAATTGCACTGTTTTGCTTCAATTTGTGCAGAAATCACCAAGATATTTCTTCTTTTACATCTCTCTGTTCATTTACTATGCTAAAATTTTGGCAAACAATGACTATTCATACCAAAAGTCAACGAACTTCAAGGTCAAGGTTCAACTTACATGATAATAAACATAACATTTCGGCCTTTTCAGTTCCCAGTACGTTGTCAGCTTTCCACATCTTAACCTAAGCGCTTGTTTTATCTATCAAATACTATGCATAAAATCCCATCTATCTGTTCAAACGATTCATCCAATCTAAGTTGTATGCCTAAGCTGCCAGCTCCGGTGCTTACAGTAGTACTGGATGGATGCTCCCTTCCTCCAACTTTCTGTATACGTCTGTGAAACATCTTCCTGTTAACCGCCACATTCCAGATAATTGAGAAGGCCCCTTTCGCCCAACCCTCTGTCAAACCCAACTATTAGCTACGGTTTTAGACTTAGGGTTAGCTTCAGGCTTAGGGGCAAGTGTTTTTATGAAATCTCCGCCATGTGGCGGATAATAGGAGGATATATACGCGGAAGTGTCTTTGTGCTGTGACTTCAAATGATTAATCTGGTCACTTGTGGTCTAACTCACGCCTCTTGAAATTGTTTGCTCGCAAATTTTGTACTCGTTCTTTACCGTCAGCAGAACGACCAAATAGGGCTTGTTTTAGTTATAGGCATGGATAAATCTATAGCATTCAAACAAAACGTCACTCTACAGCTTTTTTGGCATAAAAAAGTTTAGCAAAAAACAAGAAATAGTAGTTAGACAGTATATTTTTGCAATCGCGCTGCGAATAATCAATATTCGGTATTATTCGGTATAATTCGGTATTATTCGGTTCCGAAAATCCGCTTCGGTATTCGGTATTCGGTATTTTTGTATTCGGTTGCATCCCTAGTCTCAACATCAATCTGATCGTTAAGAATAGGAAAAAGATACTGTAGGTCAATGATCAATCTTCTATATTCAACTGTTTCTATACCCATAATGGTACCACTACCCTAGTATATACGGTACCGGCACCCATACATACATGAACTAGGGCGGTTACCCCCCTGTTGGAAAGGCCAACCACCCCCTCACCCCCCCCCCCCGAGACAGGTTAAGGGACCCCCTCCCGCCCCGACCAAAAAATACAAGTACTAGTAGTGGCTCCAGTATTAACAAACTGGGTCAGAAATCACTAATTTTTAGCCTAAAATTCACTTGAAAAGCCTTTGGAAACCGAATTTGGCGCTTCCACTGCTGATATTTAAGAAAAATCGCTGTTTTTGGAAGCTCTTTTTGTCATTTTTTGCTTGTTTTTAGCTTTAAAACGCTATTTGGCAGCTTAAAATAGCGATTTTTAGCATCCTTACTGAAAAAAACGTGCTAAAAACGCATTTCTAGGCGTTTTGGAGCTTTTCGAAATTTGGGACCCCCCACCTGAGGAAACCCCCCTACCCCCAGGTCGGCCCGGAGCTGTTACATGTATGCCGGCACCTTATATGGTGTCGGTGCAACAAACGACGTTAAGTGCCTGACTGTAAAAGGCAGAAAGCAGCACAATTTACTAGTTAAGTCAGTTGGCAGACAAATTAAAATTGAGAGAAAGAAAGGTAAAATTAAGCTAGACAAAACAATTAATTACCTGTCGAGACTCCACAGACACACAGTTCCATCGTGAGCGCACGAAGCCAAATTTAGAAGTCCGGAGTCCATGGATTTAGTGGCTTCCGGGTGAAAGACGATACAGCCAGCACTGGCGTTGTGCCCGCGGAATACACGCAGCTGTTCGCATTTTGGAATGGTCCACAGTTTGCACAGACCGCTCCTGTAAGCCGATGGTCAACCGTTGACCACGTTGATGGCCACCAATGTTAGCCGGACAAACGAGCCCAGTCCACCCCTTGATCTGCTCAGACCACCTGACCTTGTCCGAGTTTTCCGGACAATTTCAAATGGCTGTCAATTTTCAACGGGGTCAAAAGATTTTTGGTAATATTAATTAACATTTGTTAATAGTTTGTTTCGGCCAAGTGCTAGCCTGTTAGCCTTCTACAGTCAGGGAAATAACAACATATATGGTATCAGTACACATATATGGAAACGGTACCATATATGGTGCCGGTACACCTTCAAGTGGTACCATATATGGTACCACTTCCTTATATGGTACTGGTACCATATATGGTACCGTTTCCATATATGGTACCACCTGAGGCCTCGATCGAAGGGGTACCATATATGGTACCGGTACCATATAAGGAAGTGGTACCATATATGGTACCACTTGAAGGTGTACCGGTACCATATATGGTACCGTTTCCATATATGTGTACTGATACCATATATGTTGTTATTTCCCTGACTGTTCTATAGCCTCGAGTTGTGTCCTTCTGAAATCAACGGACTCTAATTTTCAGACATCAGTTTTGAACATAAATATCTCACGAACCCTACAGCGTATCTTTCCCAAGTTTTGCAGGTTAACCAATCTTTATATGGGCTTGAGAATCTCAAGAGCTCAGCTTTCTAGCACGACCGGTTAAAATCTGGCGGATTTTTAGTTTCAGTCAAGGTGAAAATAATCATTATCAAAAATGAGGGTGTTATCCCTGCACAGAAAGCAGGGCTATACGAACTAGTGGGCATGCATGGGCCGGGGGGGGTAAGGGGGGTATACCCCTCCCCCTCGGCCGGCCATACCCCCCCCCTCGGCCGTCCAAACATACTCCATACCCCCCTCGCCGGCTAACCCCCCCCACCCGGAGGGAGAAATTTTCGCTTATTTAAGGCAAAATAGGCGTTTTTTGGCCTTTTTTTCGGGGTGGGGACCCCCCCCCCCCCCCCCGAGGTCTCAACCCCCCCACCCCCCCTCCGGATTTTTCCGGCCCATGTATGCTAGTGGGGTCATATAAACACTAAATTAGGCAATGCAGGCGTGTTTTATCTTCGGAGGGAACCACTCTCCTTTTTGGCAGTGCAAATATTTCACCTTAACTGAAAGTATAAATCCGCCTGATTTTCACCTGTTGTTCGAGAAAGCTGACCTGTTCAGGTTTTTAAGCCCATGTAGAGATTGGATAACCCGCAAAATTTGAGAAAGATAACATGTAGGGGTTCGTGAGATATTTATGTCAAATTTAAGGTCTCAAAATTCGTGTCAGTTCATTTTGGATAGGTCATAGATAAGGCCAGGCGGTCTTTATTTATGGCGAACACCAGTAGATAGGACTGGAGCAGCTGTAAAATCAAATAAATTCATCCAATAGAAAGGAGTTTATCCGAATATTTTGTCAATAATTAACTGTCTTAATTAAGTTCAAAACTAATAGAAAATAAAATAACAGTATAAATATTTAAGATAATAGAAAGGAGTTCAAAGTATGGAATAAAAACGAAAACTGACATACATTTTTAAACTAACTGAGTTGAAACGTAGTCCCAACGGGTTTTCACAGATCTGATGCGGGAAGGCCTGCGACAGTCAGGGAAATAACGACATATGGCATCGGTAATCATATATGTCAGCGATACCACTAAGGTATTGGTTTAACCTCAATTAGTACCATTATGGTACCCCTTCGATCGAGACCTCAGGTGATATCATAACATACATGTAACAGGGGGGTCTGGGGGGTCTGCCCCCCACCCGACTTAGGCCAGACCCCCCCGGGTGGGGACCCCCCTGAGACGATTTCACCGACCCCCCCTCCGATTTTTCTGGCAAGTAAATTTTCGAGCAAATTTTTGCAATTTTTTACACTTTCACACACAAAAATTGCCAAAATCGCCTGCAAAACAGCACTTTTTAGCTGTATTTCAGCCCAAATTAGCGATTTTTGGCGATTTTTAGGCCAAAAATTGCGATTTTTCTCGATTTTTGAGCGTTTTTTAGTGCCCACCCCCCTCCCCCAAATTTTTGGCTCAGACCCCCCCCGGCCGGCGCCAGACCCCCCAACCCCCCTCCCCCCATCGGCGGATGACCTGTTACATGTATGTATCATAACTATATGTTGGTACCAGTTGAGGTTGAACCATGGTATGTACCGCTACCATATGATTACCGATCCCATGTATGTCAATATTCCCTGACTGTCTGACCGACAAATCATTGCAAGTGCCCATTTAAGGCTTACCATGAAGCAGTAGCTATCATCTGAGAGTCGGGACTGAAGGAACAGAACGAGACCGGCCTGACGTCACCGATCTGACTTCCATATAAGGCCAGGCCGTTCACCCATTTATGGGTCTCCTGCATTCTTAGTGCACGCTCCTGTGGCGGCAGACTTTGTCTGAGCCGAGCGTTCTCTAGGCGATCCTTTGCTCTGCAATGAATCAATACCAACATATTATGCAGCTAATTGAGATTACTGTGCATGGTCAGAATTTGAATTGTAGAGCATGCGCTGGCTCAATTGCAAATTCTCCTGCATATACTGTATGCAACTGCATTAGATTAGACTAGGCTTGGTCTCTGGGCAAACAATCAATTCAGTGATAACAAGTTTTGGTTAGGTGTTAAATTTATTTCGACCTGTCAGTCAGGCGCACACATGTGACTGGGACAGCGGCCCCTATCCAAGACGATTCAAGGGCTTTTCAGTCATACAGAAAGCATCTCAGATGTACATAGTTCAGGTTAGGAAGTTTGGACAAAAGTGGAAGATTCAGTTCAAACTTTGTGCTGCGATCACAGATATATGAACAGGAGGTACCGGCACCGATTGGGTGTCATAAAGGCCCAAGTGTTTTGATTTTAATTTTAAAAAAATTTTTTTTTGAAAATCGTCTTAAATGGGTCCAGCATGCTAGTACAGATACTTACAACAAATTTTCCACTTTTGCACCTCAAGTCAGTTAAGAAACCTGTTCGAAAACGACAATACAGGTCTAAACACTGCCTGTAACTGCCATACATGTAACAGCTCCGGGCCGACCTGGGGGGAGGGGGGTAGGGGGGGTTTCCTCAGATGGGGGGTCGAGGGGGGGTTTCGTCCAGAGGTGGGGTCCAAAATTTCAAAAAGCTCCAGAACGCCTGGAAATGCGTTTTTAGCACGTTTTTTTCAGTAAGGATGCTAAAAATCGCAATTTTAAGCTGCCAAATAGTTTTTTAGAGCTAAAAACAAGCAAAAAATGACAAAAAGGGCTTCCAAAAACACCGATTTCTCTTAAATATCAGCAGTGGAAGCGCCAAATTCGGTTTCCAAAGGCTTTTCAAGTGAATTTTAGGCTAAAAATTAGTGATTTCTGACCCAGTTTGTTAATACTGGAGCCACCACTAGTACTTGTATTTTTTGGTCGGGGGGGGGGGGGTCCCTTAACCTGTCTCGGGGGGGGGGGGGGGGGGGGGGGGTTTGGCCTTTCCAGCTGGGGGAGTAACCCCCCCCAAACCCCCCCTAGGACATGTATGGTAACTGCATAATTTCACCGAAAATTGTCTTTAGAGGCACTTCTAGGTGAATCCTAAGGAAGGATTTCTTACACAGTCGCCGTTAGGCTCAATGCAAAAGAAGTATTACGCAGGTTGCTGGATAAAATGTTGGCTGCTTCCAAAGAATTTACAAAAAATTTGCATGTATGTACGTGAGTTTTCCCATTTTCACTTAATTTGCATAACGATTTTTCAAAAAAAAATTTTTTGAGCCTTCAAACAAAGCTTTTTTTCTAATTTTTGACCCTAACAACTGTGACCACCACAGTCACCGAACGTGGGGGTACCATATGGCACCACTACCCTAGGTACCGGTACCATAAACGGCGTTAAGTGCCTAACTGTAAGAGGAAAAAGAGCTCAACTGTCGTAAACAGTCAACGATCGCAAATTAATCTGAATTATTAGCTGAAAGTCTAAGTAATGCAGGGAAAAAACATATTGAAAAAAATCCGAAATTCACGAAAAAAGCTTTTTTAACTTCAAAAACTTTCTTACAACTCTATAAACCTGGCTAAAAGTCTTCCCGACTGTCTCTCAAAAAAAAGTTAGCTTCAAACTCAGCGCTAAAAGGAGTAATAAAGCTACCGGGGTAAGCTGTATTTGGCGATGATGAGTCTGGCCTCTCTGAGCGAGGCAGCACCTTCGTGGTACCAGGTTGTATCATCCAATTTCGGTTTTTGTACTTTAGGCTCTTCTCTGTGTAAAATCTGAAACAAACTCAGTAACGCTAATCAGCATACATGTACTAGGGGGTTTGGGGGTTACCCCCTGCTGAAAAGGCCAAACGCCCCTCACCTCCCCCAGATCGGTTAAGGGACCTCCCGATCCCGATTAAAAATACAAGCACTAGTAGTGGCTCCAGTATTAACAAACTGGGTCAGAAATCACTAATTTTTAGCCTAAAATTCAGTTGAAAAGCCTTTGGAAACCGAATTTGGTGCTTCCACTGCTGATATTTAAGAGAAATCGGTTTTTTGTAACAGGGTTCGTGCGGCTTTTGTATAGCAAAATTCCCTGACCTTTCCCTGACTTTTCCATGACCAATGTCAAAATTCCCTGACCAACCAGAGTGAGGAAATGGCGATGCGAAAATGCGAAAAAATTTTGAAAAATTGGCTTTGAAAAATGCTTTTAAACCGCATTCAGAGGGCAAATTTCCGGTTTAGGTAGTAGCATTGTAAAGTCAGAAGACTGATTTTCAAAAGGGTGTTGTGTGAAGTTCTGAAAGGAACATTTGGCGGCTAGATGTTTCTCCTGTTATCAAAATTTCCCTGACCAGACTCCAAATTCCCTGACTTTTCCCTGATTCCCTGACTTTTTTTAAATTCCCTGACTTTTCCATGACTCCCTGACTTTCCAGGTCCCGCACGAACCCTGTTGTAAGCCCTTTTTGTCATTTTTTGCTTGTTTTTAGCTCTAAAACGCTATTTGGCAGCTAAAAATAGCGATTTTTAGCGTCCTTACTGAAAAAACGTGCTAAAAACGCATTTCCAGACGTTCCGGAGCTTTTTGAGATTTTGGACCCCCTTTTGGCGAAACCCCCACTCGACCCCCCACCTGAGGAAACCCCTGCCCGTCTCCCCCAGGTGGGTCCGGAGCTCTTACATGTATGCTAATCAGTGCTGTTATTTATAAACATGCAGAAACAAACCATATGAACGTCTTCCATGTCCATCTGAGAGAGAATAGCCCTTAGCCGCTCTCTTCGGTCTGGTTTATCCTCTCCGAAATAACCTGAAATACAGTAAATACTCGATTAAGAGTCTTCTGCACGTTTCTCTTAAGTTACGTTTTACCAGGCAACACAACTAATACAGTCAGGCATTCAACAGCGTTTATAGTACTGAATTATAATGGTACTCAGATTTCGTAACAAATACAAGGGGGTCCCAGGTTAAGAGTCTCCCACGTTTCATCCCCAGCGGCACGGGACTCACCAATTTTTGTCGCATCTTGGCTAGAGAAGTTCCGTGGAAATTTTCGAAAACTTTCCTAGCGGGGTAGGGAAAAAATCAACCGTAAAAGTTCTGAAATTTTCGAAATTGCTGAAAAAATTTGTGGATGTGCCATAATATTTAGTGTAAATGAGGTCTAAATGGAGATATCTACTTATTAAACGCACTAACTGACCAGAAAACATGCAATGTATTTCATCAAGTTTGGCTACTGATATTGTTGTTGTTGTTGTTGTTGTAAGTTTTTGTCCTTTCGGACTAGGAGTAGCCGCTATAGAGTGTATAGAGTAGTAGTGCTATAGAGCAGGAAGAGACAGAAGGTCCGGCAGCCTCCTTAACAACAACCCTCCCCTTTTGCTGTCGGTGTGTGCAAGACAGCTAAGGTTTGGTCCCCATTTATCTACTTGCCATTGCTGACTTTCGACGGCCTGGGTTGGGCTTTGTGTCGACTACTTCCCATCGCCTCGACAGGTGATATCACAGTAACTCAGTTCAGTTATTCCGAATGGTGATGGTCAGATTTTATAAGGAATGCTAATGAACTCCAGATAAAGAGTAAGATCTGATTTTCATAAAGTCAAGAAAAAGCGAGATTTGTTATTTCAAACATTTTTTAACACTGGAAGAATATTATGGAAAATTTCCGGAAAAGGACCAGCGTTCCCGGCACCCGTGGAAGAAAGCAAAAAACCATAATACGAGGAAGTGCAACCACCAGGCAAAGCTCTTACAGTGCCGGACTTACCTTATATAGTGCCGGTAACATACGGTACCGGTACCAAATACGGTACCCCTACCCAAGGCCATAGGTGCCGGCACCATATCGTCACCACTATGGTAAAACGAGCCAAGTAACAGAAAGTCGAAATCGAGAAAATCGCCTTTTAAATATTTGTTACATTTTCGTGAATTAGCTTCAATATCAGTTTAAATATTTTTTACCTAAAATACAAGTACATACTTGGTGTGCAAACTATTATGCATGTGTCAGTTGTGTTAAATTAAGTCAGCTAACAGGAAAAGCACAAAGCACTTGGCTCATTTTACGAAGATCACCTGGTGATGTCCGTGCACATGCCTCTGATTACATGGCTGTATCTCCTGACATAGAGCGAATTTCGACTTCATTCCTTTGCCAAAACGTTTTTAGGTGCTTTAGCTATAGTTTCTCGCACTTAACTCCATTTTTTCCATTTTGTTACTTGGCTCGTTTTACCGTAGTGGCGACGATATATGGTTCGAAATCTGAAAGTAGTGGTAGTACCACATGGTATCGGCACCTTATATTGTGCCAGTACGACAAACGGCGTTCACTAATCAATCAAGTGCCTGACTGTATTATTACTATACCTAATAATAAAACAACTAACAAATAGGTTCGCCGAGCCGTCGCAACATCATTTTCATCTCAACATCGTCGGTCGGAAGGGTAATGGCGCGGGCCCGTCGTCTGCGGTCGAATTCGGCCATGGCCGCATCGCGACCGGGGTCCTTGACCTTTTCCAGGTCGAAATATTCTAAACAAACTCTCACATTTTTCAGCAAAAACTGCAAAACCAGATGAGCCTCAACAAACCTTTGGAGACATTGATGTTGCTGCTATTACTACTAGCGCTCTCTGAGTCGGCTGCACCGGCAGTTTTGGCACCGATGGCGGCGGCGCTGGTGGTGGTGGTGCTGTCATCGATGGAAAGAATCTTTTCAACGGTGGCCGCGTCTGCTAAACTGCCGTAGTGAACACGCGGCTTTTTTACCGACACCTCTTTCTCGTCGTCCGATGAGTCTGAGGACATTTTGCAACACTTCTCTCCTTCTGATTTCGGTTTTTATAAACTTTCTCGGACTGTTTTTTGGAAAATATTGGTAATATGGAATCGGATTCCTAGTGCGGTAATAAAACTACGGTTGTTGGGCTCCGCACCCCGCACTTCGACCGTAGTTTATATCTGGCAACGTTGATAGGCACATACATATACATCTTGTTGTGGTAAATGACTTTGTCAAATTTGAAGTTGCATTTTTTAGATTCCATTGCAATTTACACTGTCCTTATTATTCCCATAACTGTTCAATGCTGGTGGCCAGGCAAAGTTTGCCTTACATACATGCACAGTTCAGTCTAGTTTCATGTCTTTGCATAAGTGGCCCGGGGCTAGAAGAACCTACCAAACGGAGGTTGTTGGTAATTTCAAAAAAACGCAAGTGCTGGTAAGAGTCGTAAGCCCAAAAAGCTATACTTATGACATTATTCTTTAGTGATTGACAAACAACCTGGGCAATTCACCAATGCTTCTGTCTCCACTAGAGATGCGCACGGGCCGGGCCGGGCCGGGCCGACCAGTTTAGCATAGTGGCACGAAAATTTTGAAAGGTTGCACAAATTCAAGATTATGTACAAAATGGTACCAGTGTTTTTTGCCATAAACAGCTGTTATGCCAGGAAAATGCTGGCAAAACTTCTATTAACGTAAATTCAAAGCATTTGTAGCGAATTAAATCAGTTATTGTGCCCATTTCCTTTAAAAACTTGCTTGAGTTTTCTTCCGCATTTAAGTTTTTTCGGAAAAAAAACGAGGAAAAAACCGACCCAACAGTCCTGGGGTGAATTCTGGCAACTTTTTTAAAAATGGGCCGGGCCGGGCCGGGCCGCAAAATTTGGAAAACGGGCAGGGCCGGGCCGAAAATTTCGGCCCGAGCGCATCCCTAGTCTCCACTCTCTGGATATGATGTGTGACCTTTGGAACTGTAGCAGTTAAACTTTAGTTTCTTCAGTTTGCCGCCGAATACTTTGTATACGAACAATTGGAATTCAATCTCAATCTTCACATGCATCTATAGTAGGTGGTACTACGCATTTTACGGTAGAGGCTTTAGCTCTTTCTGCCTGCCTCATTTTCCTTCAGTGCATTCTCTGTACTGTTTCCCAGTTCATTTATTTTCTAATTAACTTGCTATTAACTTGCTTGTAACTGTTAGGAATTTTATTTACTAGCTATTTACTTGCTAGACGCCGCAATTTCACATTTAATTTTTTATTAACTTGTTATTTGCTAGAAATTTGCTATCTATTTGCTATCAATTTGCTAGAATTTGCTACAAATTTTTCGTTCAACCAAATGATGCCTTCGAGATTTTCCGATTATAAGACCACCACAGTTATTATAACATCACGGTCTTCAAAAGGGCGTGAAAAGTGACCTACTTGGGCATTTTCCTATTTGTCTTATAAGTGGAAAACTCCGGTACCGTTTAGAATCAAAACTATACATTGTCTCAGTTTCAATGAGCTGAACAAGCAACAGCAGGAAGAGAAGCACAGGCAAGAATGTTCTCTAGCTTTATTCTTAACATGAACACATTCAGTAGTTTTCTACTTGCCGAATCTACTGTCAGCCTAGAGACTGACTTTTGTCCATACTTCGCTTTCGCTATAGCCCTACTTTAGCTATATTTGTAGCGTAACTAATCTTGGGTATAAAGTATATCCTGGCAGAATATCATGTCCCAGGTAAGCGGGGAAAGATAGGGATAATGGATGAATATGTCTAAGCCTAGTAAATTCCTAGTAAATTGCTAGCAAATTCCTAGCAAATTTCTCACTCCCGCAATCCGAAATAAACTAGCTATTTACTTGCTAGGCGGTGGTTTGCCCAAAATTAACTTGCTAGGAATTTGCTATTTGCTACCCGATTTCGCCCAAAAATTAATTAGCTTGCTATTTGTTATTAACTTGCTGGGAAACAGTAATTCTCTGTCAACAACACTCCGTTGTCTTGTCAGCAAGTTTCAGGTAATTCAGGCTTCTCAACAAGTTGTCTTATTGCTCGTATGGTTACTATTCTGCGTAGCATATTTACACTCCATCCTAGATACGACCAGGTTAGATGAAGCCCCCTGTTCTGTCCATCGTATTCGCTAAATCCATCCCTGTTGTATGAGAGTATACAAAAGCCAGCCAGTATTTTGTGAGGCATTCCATTTTATAGACAGTTTGACTGTAAATTGGTCAGTTGGGTGGGGGATAGGCTGTGATCGGTACTAAATGCGTGATCACATGTTGCTGATTTAAAAAGGAAGTTTTTAGGAATTTATCTGCTTATGGTTGGTATATTATGGGAACCAATCGGAAGCCCTGAAAAGTTATCTGAAGTTATCTCAAGTTTTCCTGAAACTCAAGTGACTACCGTAAGACGCGGCCGGACAAATAGGGCCCTTGCAAAAGTTACCGAAAATTTTTTACTCGGACAGTACCGCCCACACCACAATTACCGATTTAGATTTACCCTTCTGCTTAGTTTCAGGCTCAGCATTGCAATCAGGACTTTTTAAGCATTAGTTCATGCTCTAGCTTAGCTTTAGACTTATGGTTAGGCTTAAGTTAAACAGATCAGCCGCTTGGTAGGCCAAGGGGAAAGTGTTCGTGTATGATTCACCAAACGAAATCGTCGTCGCGTCAGTGCTACCGTATCTACTCAATAAATTCGCGTCGAAACCGAATATGATTTTTAAAAACGAACAGGGCTTCCGATAGAATCCCTCGGTATAGATGATTTATCATCACATTGTAAACTGTATATGATGCATTTTATTATCATCAAAGTTTCATCCGGTCAAAATAGATGAGACCTTCAGTTTAGCTGCAGTTTATACATGCAAGGAAAGAAATACGAAAAAATCACAAAGATTAGCACAAACAAAAAACAACTGCGTATAGCATCATAGCTGGCATGAGTACTCGATAGTAAATTTACATCAAACACCATCAAATCTGGGATCAAACGACTGCTTTCGCTCTCCTCATAATTATTTTACACTCCAACTACTAATTACTATAGCTACATCAACTTCTACCCAAGATTATGCGTTTCCGGCCTTGATTAATTAATAACTGTTGTAAATCGGTGAGCACCCTGATTCTACATCTTTACCCCTTTGTTACACACCTGCTCCTACAGGAGTGGTCATCTTTTTGGGCCAATAGGAAATAGGCCAATTTCGATAGTAACTATCGTTTTTCCGATAATTACGCGTTGTTCTTCTTCTTCTTCTTCAAATTTTATGCAGTTAATGCACGTGTACAACATACCACCAGCACAAAGGCAGGGTGGAAACATGATGTGTACACTGACTAGAATATGCTTGCGCACACACATAACATACAGTACATACACAGGAGAGAAATGAAAGAACACCAAATTACAGATTCACGTTATAGGCATTGTGACTCATAGATTTCATTCTATTTTTGAAGTCATTCAAATCCAGTTCAACAACATCAGAGGCTAAGCTGTTCCAAATTTTACCGAACATACAGAAAAAGGAGGTGGCCGTTCTATTTAGCGTGTTAGTAGGCAAAACAAGTTGACGACTGTTACGCACTAAGCGCTGAGAGCGACGAACGGTTTGAGCAGTTGCCACATTTACACACCCGGATGGTAATACTCGCAGACCATGCACGTATTTATAAATTAGACACAGACCGTACTCAGTGACAGTTTCATCCACTCGCTTCCATCGCAAGTGTCTGATCATTTGAACGTATGAAAGATTGAAATTGTTCAGAGTCAGTTTGCATGCGAACTTTTGTACTCGCTCCACAGCCGTCTGACATCTGGCTGTTTGAGGGTAGACAATGGGACAGGCGTACAACATAGACGGGCGAACGACTGACAGGTAGACTTTACCAACCACTCCAGGTACGAAAGGTCGCACTATACGAGAAACACAGCCGAGCATGCGTTTAGCCGCCGCCACTTTGACACATGCATGCACATCATATGACAATTTGGAGTCGAGACGAACGCCTAGGTAATTATAGTTGCTCACCTGTTCTACTACTGAATTATCAATCATTAGTGGATTGGACAGTTTCCCATGCAAAGGGTTACTAGACAGGGTGAACACCATATGTTTAGTTTTGGAGAGATTGGGATTAAGTGAAAGTTGTTGGAAGTGATTTGATATGGTTTCACAATCCTGCCTCAGCTCCCCTTCAGCCACGGGACTGTCAAGCATGCGCACAATCGCTAAATCATCGGCGAAACAAATAATCTGAGAAGACAGCTGCAATGTGCACACCGAATTAATATAGGCAGAGAAAAGCTTTGGTCCAAGTACGCTACCCTGTACCGTACCACTGACTACCTCCCGTACACTCGACTTGGCCTTACCTATGCGAACATAGTGGCTTCGATTAGACAAATATGACTTTAAAATGCAGAGCAGATAATCAGGCACACCATAGATAGCTTGGAGACAGGTGAGCAGTTTGCCGTGCGGGACAGAGTCGAATGCTTTACTCACATCCCAGAACACTGCTGCAACTTTTGTTGGGACTTGGTGGTTTGAGCAGTTCTGCCACGCCTCACACACGATCGTCTCGAAGTAGCATAGCGCGTCTACAGTACTACGTTTGGATCGGAACCCAAACTGCGCTTCAGACAGAGAGCGGTCCATGTACTGCTCGAGCAGGCTACAGAGATGACGCTCAAAGACTTTTGAAATTATCGGCAGGAGCGAGATTGGCCGATAATCGTTGGGCAGCATTGAGTTATTGATTTTAGGCACGGCACAAACAACGGCCTGCTTCCAGCAGACTGGAAACGTACCTTCACAGATGCATCTGTTGAACAGAGCTACCAATGGGGAGGTCATCTGCTCAACAGCCTCCTGCAGCATCCGCACAGTCACTCCATCTCTACCGGGTGCCTTTCCCGGCTTCAGACGCGCGATCTCACTGAATACGAAATCGGAGTCACAAATCCATTCTGGCTCAAGTGTTCCAGGGGCGGTCAGAGCCGGGGCAGGGGCATCAGCTCGATTAAAAGCACAATCGAAATGGTCAGCTAGCACCATAGCTTTGGCTTCATCGGTCAGTGCAAGAGGCCCATCAGCAGGTTTGAGAGCAGGAATCGGTTCACGTGATCCTTTAGTAATAATACGAATGTTGGCCCACACATCTTTGGGTTCAGTACACTTGCCAAATGAGTTGATCAAGTAATCCTTCTTGGCAACTGCCACAGCTTTCTGGGTGCGTCGTTTGAGTCTTTTGTACTGTCGTCGCGTGACAAGAGTACGCTGATGCCGCCATAGTCTGTAAGCCGCGTTTTTCCTCCTCACCAGCTGCAGCACTGGTTTGGGCAGCCAAATGGTCCCGCCCTTAGGCTTCACTCGTTTCATAGGGACTCGGCGATTGACCTTCTCGATAAATATCGTTTCAAGCTGCTCTGCCGCCTCATTGACAGAATTTGCAGTCAAAACGATAAACGAAGAAGTGAACGTTTAAACTTAGCTCATTGCTGTCACGTTGAGCTGACCAGTCGTACGGTCGCCACGGGCAGCACTTTGTTTTACGCAGCCTCTCGTATTTGGAATGTCTTACCTCAGTCTGTTGTTTTAAGTAATTTGTCCGGGTTTAGAAAGTTTGTTACTGGCGATTCGTTTCAAGACTTTGTTATTAGACAGCAACAACATGTACATATCGCATAGGCTTTGTTTTATTTGTTTTACTGCTTCTGCCTAAGTACCGTTTTACAGGTGTCTGGCTTTAAAAAGGAAGTAAAGATTGATTGATTGATTGATTGATTGATCGGTCAACTGGGCTATTTCTAGGTCATGGCGGAGTCCATCCCAGTTGGCAGCTTTGTAGCACCTGATGTAATGTGCCTGGGGTTTGGGAGGCGGCTCGATTGGGAGGTGGACCCACAGGAGGCAGTGGTATTTCTCAATAGTTGTTAATTGGCATTGTCTGTAAAAGTGGGGCAGGCTAGCGAAGAACATGTTCACACGGGGGTCGGCACCCAGGCACGTAGTATACCTCACGATGAACCTTTAGTATAGTTAACTTATCGCCCCAAACGGTTTTGCCCAGCTCGCCCTGGTTCGTCCATACGGACCCCCAGAAGTTCGCCCGGTGGCGCATCCAAAAAATCGATCGATTTTATGCCGTACATTCAAGAGCTTGTAACTTTCTTCAGAATTGAGCTTTTTGGCTGAAATTTGCTGACAATTAAGGCATTGGTACGGACTACTTACTCTATCAATTTCATCGCTCTAGCTTCACCCAGTCCCATTTTATGGTCCTCGATCTGAACTGCTGAAAATGGAGAAATTTTTACATCCCATTTTCAGATGCCTTGGAATTTTGCCGAGCACTTCATCTAGGCTCCACACTTTAGGCATCAATTAGCCCTTGCATGGGCTATCCAAAACTGCTTTCAAAGCCGTGGGAATCGTTTCGGTTCTCGAGCAGTGGCCGGTCAAAGTTGGTCCAAAATCTGATTTTTTTATGCGTTTTCCAGACGAGAATTATGCACTAAGTGCCATGAAATTACCCATAGGGCAATTTTTTGCGCTCAGTTCATTTCTCATGCTTGTTTTTGATCTTCTAGTATGCATATCGGTGCCAATGTTCTTAATTAAATAAACACTTAATTTTTGTTGACCTACAGTCTTGTAAAACTTTTTCACCATCATCCAAGAAACATAACATGTTGGGGCGGGGCGTAAAAGGGGGGCGGCTCCCCAAGCCCGATTTTTCGGCAAAAGTCCCCCAGCAGATTTTCGGGGGACCTGAAAACCCCCTTTTGGATTCCGAAGTAAAGAAAATTTTAGCCCGGACAATATATTCTTCAGAACAAAATTGGGTTTTCGCCTACTCTGGAACCCAAAACAGGGTTTTTGTAAGGCTTAGAAATCTTAAATAGGGTTTTTAGGTTACTTTCAAACTCTGATGAGGGTTTTTAGGCTACTTTTAAACCCTAAACAAGGTTTTTAGCTTACTTTTAAACCCTGATTTAGGGTTTTTGGGTTACTTTTAAACCCTGATTAAGGTTTTTAGGCTACTTTGAAACCCTGATTAGGGTTTTTAGGCATACATGTACACTGTACTAGGGGGGTTTGGGGGGTTACCCCCTAGCTGAAAACGCCAACCCCCCTCACCCCCACCCTCCCCCGAGAGAGCTTACGGGACCCCCGCCCGACCGAAAAATACAAGTACTAGTTGCGGCTCCAATACTAACGAACTGGCTCAGAAATCACTAGCTTTTAGCCTAAAATTTGCTTGAAAAGCCTTTGGAAACCGAATTTGGTGTTTCCACTATTGATATTAAGAGCAAATTGGGGTTTTAGAAGCCGTTTTGTCATCTTTTTCTTGTTTTTTAGCTTTAAAACGCTATTTGGCAGCTTAAAATAGCGGTTTTTAACGTTCTTACTAAAAAAGCGTGCTAAAACGCATTTCCAGGCGTTTTGGAACTTTTTGATTTTTGAACCCCCTCTGGGCGAAACCTCCCTCGAGCCCCCCCCACCTGAGGAAAACCCCCCTCCCCCAGGTCGGCCCGGAGCTGTTACATGTATGATTTTAGGCTACTTTGAAACCCTAAACAGGGTTTTCAGGTTACTTTCAAACCTTAACCAGGGTTTTCAGGTTTACTTCCAAGCCGTAAACAGGGTTTTCAGGCTACTTTCAAGCCGTAAAAAGGGTTTTCAGGCAACTTTCAAACCGCAAAAAAGGGTTTTCAGGTTACTCTAGGCACCGACATACGCAGTAGAACATCAAAAAACAACCATGAGAAATGAACTAAGCGCAAAAAATTACCCTATAGGTAATTTCATGGCCCTTAGTGCATAATTCTCGTCTGGAAAAGGCATGAAAAAATCAGATTTTGGACCAACTTTGACCGACTACTGCTCGAGAACCGAAACGATTCCCACGGGTTTGAAAGCAGTTTTGGATAGCCCATGCAAGAGCTAATTGACGCCTAAAGTGTCGAGCCTAGATGAGGTGCTCGGCAAAATTTCAAGGCATTTGAAAATGGGATATAAAAATTTCTCCATTTTCAGCAGTTCAGATCGAGGACCATAAAATGGGACTGGGTGAAGCTAGAGCGATGAAATTGATAGAGTAAGTAGTCCGTACCAATGCCTTAATTGTCAGCAAATTTCAGCCAAAAAGCTCAATTCTGAAGAAAGTTACAAGCTCTTGAATGTACGGCATAAAATCGATCGATTTTTTGGATGCGCCACCGGGCGAACTTCTGGGGGTCCGTGTGGGCGAACCAGGGCGCGCTGGGCAAAACCGTTTGGGGCGATAAGTTAACTATACTAAAGGTTCGTCGTGAGGTATGCCACGTGCCAGGGTGCCGACCCCCGTGTGAACGCATCTGCCCCACTTTTACAGACAATGCCAATTAAACTGATACCAATATCGGGGGAAGGGTTTGTCCATTTTTTGCACAGCCCGCCAAAAACCCATCGGTTTTCCGATAGTTTTTCCCGATAAATTATCGGCGACCGGATACCGATTTGACGGATTTCCGATGCGATTTTTTGGGCGGTTGTAACAATAGGTTAATAGAGATGATCGAATCTGTTATCAAACCAGGGTTGTATATTTTTCCGAAAAAACTCGGCCTGTTTTTTTCCAGTTTTTTTCCGGTTTTTTTCCGGTTTTTTTCCTAAATCGCGGAAAAAAACTCCAGCCCAAGTTCTGAGTATCCTAGGCTGGTTTTATGATTCCTAACGCTTTCTAGCGCCTTCCTCAGTCTTGTTAGACCAGAAATACACGTGTTACATTGATATAAATCACGAAACAGGCATGAAACAGTGCCTGACAGGTTCCATAAATAACGCTATATGCAAATTTTCTTACAGCAGTTTGCATTTTTGTTTTTTCATGCCAAATTTGGTCTTTTTTGTTGTTTTTCTAACAGTTTTGAGTCAGTATGGCCTATTATACATAGCAAAAGTCCATTTTTTAAACGAAAAATGACGTAAATTAGCTATTTTTAGCTTGAGTTTTTTTCCGCGATTTATGTTATTTTCCGACCCTTAGGAAAAAAACCGGTTTTTTTTCGGAAAAAAACAGTTTTTTTCCAGTGTTTTTTTCCCACCTCACATCCCTGTATCAAACAACTGCTTTTGACTTTCAGATTATTTTTTACACACAACAACTAATGACTACATGCACCCTCACTTTACGCGCTCTATTCTTACCACCTTACTTCATAGATTATCGGCCGATTTCCCCCGGAACTAAAACTAAAGTCTGTTCAAAAATCTTTGGCGCTGGGTACATCCGGCAGTGTCCCGAATTTATGCGTGGTGTGAACCCCATACATGTACATATGGATCTGTTCCTCTCATCAACGAGACTACTATACTGTTCTCGAAATTTGCATATTGAACTTTAGTTAGAAGCAAGAAGCCTGACAAAAAAATCGACTTTTTTGGCAAAGCGCCAATTTTTGTGCCGATACCAGATTCGCATTCCCCAACCTTCAGGCATCTCGAAAATACTGCCATATATGGATCTACGATCAAACGTACCAAAGTTACACTCGAGTTTCTAACGCCGACAAGCGGTCAAAATTTTGCTCTCCCATAGTTAAGCACAAAAATTCATTTTAGATCGAACACATGGGGGTTTTTTCCTTCCAACCAATTTCAGCTTCACGTTTCTATATTATTTCGGACATGCTGAATCCAGCGGTCACACTGGTTTTGCTCTCCGACTTCGATTTTTGCTAGAAATTCAGGTGGACACCCTAACTTCGAGGTCAAATTTCTAGCAAAAATCAGATTAGAAAGATTGGGGTCCAAACCTCTGGACCTTAGCTCGCTTTAAACAACGATCTTCACCACAAAAAAGTCAAGAAAACAACGTTTCTAGCTCATCTTTTTCAAGATAGCTACCAATTTTACCGTGTGGGTAGGCCTTAGATGCATATTTCTGTGCATTCACTTTCAAAGTTTGTTTGAACAACAAATGAAAAATTGAAAGTTTGAAAATGCGCGATTTCGACATCCCCTTACTAAAACAATCGTAGCATTCAAACCCATTAACAAATATGCGTATGCAAGGACGTACTAGATGTGACAATTTGCTATCTATTAAGCATAAACACAACAATCTTCGTCCAAACCCCAGCACTTTAGTCCGTTTGAGACGAAAAATTGGCCAAAAAATACCTACACTAGAAACACTAATCTGCGCAATGGATACTCATGCCATCATAGCTGGATATTTCTGTGCGTAACAACAGATAAACCGTAATCTTTCATGCAGCTCTCTAGAATAAAGCTGAACTCGCACAAATTGTTCCAATAACCGTTGATTTCTTTGGCGAAGTTCAGATAGCCAGCTTCAGCGAAAGTTCTCAGCAAGGCGGCCATTTTTTTGGGATCATTGCCTGGGTGAATTTCTATGAAAATTTGGCACGGCTTCACTCCAGCGGCGAACATTTTCGGTATCACTTCAAATTCGCTGCCTACAACATGTTTTATCGATTAAGACTAGAGGCGTTGCAAAACAAAATCGGGCAGGTTGCCTTATGAGGGCGGTGGATGTAATTTTTTGACCCCCCATTTTTATTCGCTAATCTAAACCACTAAAGTGTGGATATTGCAAAACCCAGTCGGTTCGGCTCGGGGCCCACCCATTCCGGAGAAATGAGCGCCCAAAATTGAAAAACCATGCTTTTTCGCGTCCGCCGATTTTTGACCGACTTCCTTCTTTGACCGGGCGCCGTAAGCGCATTTTTAACGTAATCCTCACCAAATCTGGAACATTTATAGAACCAATGACGCTCTTTCATTTGCACCTATCGACGTCGGAGTCCGACCGTAATTGCCGATTTGAGAAGCAGTTTTTTGCAGAGATTAGGCCGAAAAACATGTGTTCAGAAATACATATGTTTCACTTGGGTGGCATCCAGCTATCCGGCAACAAATTTAACACAAAATAGTCCATCAAATGTGCTTTCGAAAACTCATTTCAGATTTTCTGGATCCCTTCTACTTTTGAAGTTATGGCCCTTCAAACCTTTGTGTCACGCACGGCCATTTTCCCCTTTTTAGCACGTTAGGTAATTTCAATTTGAGCACTGCAGTGCTGTAAAATCGTTGTTGAAGCGTTATAATATAATCTGGCTTTGTAAATTAACTGCCGACACATCCTGAAATTATTATGGTTGTGAAGGCGTAGTCGTACTTGCTTGTGAATTCGTAAACTATGCATGCTGCAAACGCTATTGGCTGAGTGAAGGAAAAACCACCGTTGTCTCAATTGCTGTTTTTGATTTGAGTGGAGTGGCTGCATCAACACCGTTTACATGGCCGAAGGTATTGATTATTATTATTATCCTGATAGGTTGCCTGGATCTGGATGTAGGGTCCTGATGCTATCATTTACACTTTTAAACACAGCACTTTGTAGTCATACGATGCAGTTTTGTTCGGTTCGGAGGACAGTGAGGTCCCAGCAAGAAGCAGACTAAACACAGGGCTGACGAACTGGTTACTCTCCACACCTGTACCACCGATACAGCATCCTATGCAAAAAAAGCATGGTACCCCTTTTTGATATGTACATACAGTAATGCAGTGTTAACCAGCGCCCAGCCTAGTATGTGGCATTTTGTCAGAAAAGTTAAAAGCCGGATTTTAACTGAAAAATCGTTCAAAATCGTCTTGTGGAGATGCCGATTTCCGAAAAAGGCCCAAAATCACTGTAAAATCACTAAATCTGGAAAATGGAGATGAATGCATTTAATTAATTACATTGTTTGGTATACCGTTTCATCTTCCGGACGTCATAGTTTTGTGTATAACACTAGCAGGTCAGTGAATGAACAGAGGCAAATTGATATATAGAATGGATTCGCTCAAACTACTGTATGTAGGAGAGGGGGCCGTCCATAAACGACATCGTTCCAGAGGGGGGAGGGGGGTCGGCTGAAATGCGACGATAGACGACGCACCAGGAGGGGGAGGGGGTTAGCAAAAAACGACGTCGCTTTTTTCGGAATTTTAGGGTACTTCGATTGCATTATTTTCTATTTATGCCCATTCTGTCAAGCGTTTCTACATACAGAAAAGTTTCCCAGAGTGGTTGAAGGGATCTATTCAATTCATTATACAGTATGGCAACAAGAAAAAAATGACAGTGCTGCATGTACTGCACTTTTATCGGGGGGGGTAACCCGAAAACGACGTCGCCTTAGGGGGAGGGGTCCCAAGAAACGACACAAGGCGATTTTGGGGAAGGGGGGTCCGAAAAATCGGGATTTTGGAACGACGTCGTTTATGGACGGCCCCTAGTCTGAGAGGTCAGATCAGATCCTTTGTGTGATGCACAATGTTCAGAATCTTACATGGTACGACTATTTTGGCGCAATTCTGGCTTTTCAGAATGAGTAATTTCTAGAAACTACGACTATCTCTATTAGTGAAACTCTGCAATACTGTAGATGTTGCTTAACTAGCGTATGTACATTGTAATGTAGTAAGCAAACTCTTGCGACATTCTTAAGCTATTGTTCACTTTTATTACCTTATATCTTTTTGGTTCTATATCTTACTGTTATTTTACTATAGTATAGTAAAACAAAAATTAGTAATACTAGTGGTATTTTACTAGTAGTAAAATAATAGTAAAAAGTAAAATTATGAGCCAATAGTAAAGTAAAAATTAAATTAAATTACCAAACGGGGTCAATAGTAAAATAGAAATTTTACTACTATTTTACTAGTTTTTAGTTAATTTCAGCCAAAATCTTGATCAATTTTGCACTAAACGACGTGTGGGTGCAACTTCGTGACTCAAAGTTTACACATTTTGCCTCTAAACTTCTGGAAAACCACGTATCACGATCAAATTCGGGAACTATTTGGCACCAACATCGGTCATTTATATGATCTTGGCATCACTGATGCAAAATTGCACCTTATGTCTAGTAAAATCATAGTAAAATAGTAGTAAAATGAGTAAAATTATTAGCAAAACAAAAATTAGTAAAATCGGAGCCTCTTGATAGTAAAACAAAAATTAAAATTAAATTGAAGAACTGAATTTGTAGTAAATTTAGTAAATAGTAAAATAAAAATCCACTAGTAAAATAACAGTACTATATCTAAAGAACTGTTTATGTCACAGTCATATATGGGCCGGAAAAATCCGGAGGGGGTATGGAGACCTCGGGGGGGGGGGGGTCCCCGAAAAAAGGCCAAAAAACGCCTATTTTGCCTTAAATAGGGGTGGGCGAGGGGCGGGGTGGGCGAGGTGGGTATGGCCGGCCGAGGGGGAGGAGTATAGCCCCTCACCCCCGGCCCATGTATGGTCATAGTCGTAATGTGAGCTGAACCGGTATATGGTGAGATGTACAGACAGTGCCACCAGGACTGCAGCTTGGCATGATTAAAGAAAGCATCCATAACAATTGCACATGTGTCCGGATTGAATTTACAATGTTATATTATATTATTACAACGCTTTGTCGACAAAGTAATGCCTTCGAAACAGTCCAGTTCCATAAATGTCATTACCTAACGTGCTAAAAAGGGAAAAATGGCCGTGCGTGACACTAAAGTTTGAAGGGCCATAACTTCAAAACTAGAAGAGATCCAAAAAAATTTGAAACCAGTTTTCGAAAGCACATTTGATGGGCTATTTTGTGTTAGCTTTGTTGCCGGATAGCTCGATGCCACCAGAGTGAAACATATGTATTTCTGAACACGTGTTTTTCGGCCTAATCTCTGCAAAAAACTGCTTATCAAATCGGCAATTACAGTCGGACTCCGACGTCGATAGGTGCAATGAAAGAGCATCATTGGTACTATAAATGTTCCAGATTTGGTGAGGATTACTTTAAAAATTCGCTTGCGGCGCCCGGTCAGAGAAGGAAGTGGGACAAAAATCGGCGGACACGAAAAAGCATGGTTTTTCAACTTTGGGCGTCCATTTCTCCGGAATGGGTGGGCCCCGAGCCGAACCGACTGGGTTTTGCAATATCTACACTTTAGCGGTTCAGATCAACGAATAAAGATGGGGGTCAAAAAAATCCATCCGCCGCCCCTGCCCGATTTTTTTTGCAACTTAATTAATAAATCACGAACAACCTAAACGTTAGTTGGATGGATGAATGGATTGTCTGGGCCCTGCGTTAGGCCACACTGCGGGCCCATCACGCACACCCACATCCTGCCCTTCCCTCGCTGCCTTCAGTACTAGCCTAAACACATGCTCGGTGTCAGTCTGGGCGGGTCTCAGTGTAGCTGTCCCCGTTCCATATGTCCCAACACATGTGTGGTTGCTATTGTAGCTTTAGGTTCTTAGGCAGCTCCAGTCGGTTCCCATTTACCTACTAGCTGTCGCCAGCTTTCGGTGGCCTGGGTTGGGCTTTGTGCCGACCACCAACTCTTTGCGGCAAGAAACTTGCGCCGCCGAGTGGATGAACACACGATTTCGCGCACAGTAGCTTTGCGCTTGCGGCCTAAACCACTACACCAACTGTGCCGACTCTATAGTGCTTAAAAACGTATCAAGTTTGTGAAATATTTTGTTCTGAACAGCAAAATGTGGTAGAATACGCTTGACAAGCCTGCCTCTTATAACAAAAGGTCATACATGTAGCTGGGTTTTCGGCTGGGGGGGAATTTTTCTGATCCAAAATAGGGTTTCAGGGCTATGCCCAAAGGGGGTTTCAGCGACCTTTTTTGGTGTCCAAAAGTGGGTTTCAGCGACCTTTTTTTGGGCTCAAAATAGGGTTTTGAGGACTAAAAATCGGGCAAAAATCCTGTCTGAAGTGCAAAAATACCGTTTAAAACCCTATTTTTGCTTTAAAACGTGCAAAAAACCTTATTTTTTATTTAAAATGTGCAAAAAAAGCTAATTTTGCTTTAAAACGTGTAAAAAAAACCATTTTGTTCGACATAATACAGTTAAAATGCATTTCTGGAACCTTCTTTAGAGATTTTGAAACCCAAATTAGCGTTCCGGAACCGTATTTTGGGCCTCCAGAAACCCTATTTAGGGCTTCAGAAACCCAAATTAGGGTTCTGGAACCCTATTTAGGGTTTCAGTAACCCAAAATAGGGTTCCGGAACCCTATTTAGGGTTTCAGTAACCCAAATTAGGGTTCCGGAACCCTATTTAGGGCGTCAGAAACCCAAATTAGGGTTCCGGAACCCTATTTAGGGTTTCAGAAACCCAAATTAGGGTTTCAGTAACACAAATTAGGGTTCCGGAACCCTATTTAGGGTTTCAGAAACCCAAATTAGAATTTCAGAAACCCAAATTAGGGTTTCAGTAACCCAAAATAGGGTTTCAGTAACCCAAGTTAGGGTTCCGGAACCCTATTTAGAGCTTCTAAAACCCTAATTGGGGTTCCAAAACCCTGTTCAGGATCTCTGAAACCCTAATCAGGGCTTTTGGAACCCTGTTTGCAGGTTTAGAAACCCAAAATAGGGTTTCAAAAAAATCCCCCCCAGAATCCGGCTGGGGGGGAATTTTGTCCGAAAATCGGGCCTGGGGGGGAAATACCCCCCATTCCCCCCAACTACATGTATGCAAAAGGTAGTCATTCACAGTGAAACAGTTTGACTACGTATTAATGGTAACGGAAGTTGTTAAACTTTGACTTTCACTAGCAGTCATACCAACACTATAAAACAGTAGTAAAATTATTAGTAAAACAAAAACTAGTAAAATCGTAGCTGCTTAGTAGTAAAGCAAAAATTAAAATTAAATTGACGGACTGAAATTTGTAGTAAATTTAGTAAATAGTAAAATAAAAATCCACTAGCAAAATAACAGTACCCGGCGCATTAAGTGCAGTTTACAGTACCCGGGGTACTGTACTACAACAGCACAATACAGTAGTATGTACCTTCGACATCAATTTTGAGGAAGTCGATTTTCTTGTGTCCAAAATTGTTCTTGATCCAAGGAACAGTATAAACGTTTTTACCACTGACACTGCCGATCTTCCAGGCAAAGAACTTGGCGTTTGACATATTTGTAAACAAACTGGAATAATTTTGGTTAGGGTCAAAGGCGAGTATCTTACATCGCGCCTGACTGACAAAATTCAGATCTCTCTCGAACGAATTATCCCCTCCCACTCCCAGCGAATAAACCACACAATCTTCTGGAAGTTTCCACGGATTACAGGTCCATTTTCCTCCATCGTCTGGATGTCCTAATCGGGCCAGAAAGAGACAATTAACTTCAGGAATGTAGGGATTGTAGACATGCGCAAAGACTTTAACGCTCTTCAGAACAGCTTGTCTCTCTTTCTGTTGTCTTTGGTACAATTCCTTTTGCAGTTCCAGTTCAGCGGCTAAGGTAGAATCTTGGCTGAGCAAATTGTGATTACGCAAAAATCGAGGCACTTCAATTTTGTAGTAGGTAGGTGAGATACCAGACATAAGGAGAGTTGAAATTAGAATCAAAGAGGCTAAGCATAATCCCAACTTTATGCCGTAATCCATTGCAGACATCAATCCAATGGTTTCTGTAGACTAACGTCCACCTGCCGGCAAGCACACAGAGATCTCCATATTAGTAGAATACCAAATATAAACGGTCTTTGATATGCTTACTGCGCACACACCTACATATTCCTATGTCGGCTGCGTATTGAGAACGTTCACAAAGGAAAAAAACTAGAATCCGAACTGGTATTAGGCATTGGCGTTTTTGTTTCTTTCCCCTCAATGCACTGTTTAATGTTCTTCGACCCCCCTCTGATTTTTGTGGCAGGTAATTTTTCAGCAAAGTTCTTTCAAAACAGTAAAATTTCAAAACATGCCTGTAGATTAGCGCTTTTTAGTGGTATTGCTATTTTTAGTACCCTAGAATTTTGGACTCTTTTTGGAACCCTAATTGGTACTATTGTAACTGTATCAAAAGAGCTCAAACAGGTTTATGTAAAAAGAGTTAAGATAAAAAGGTTCATGGTGACTATAGAAACGTTTTATCATGCTAGCACACTTTGCAAACATTTTCTTAACTACTGTAACTAGATACGACCTACAAATATGACATTCGTCCGATCCGTCTGTTGGCCTATCAAGTATTCTAAGAATTGAATGGTTGCTTTTAGCTTGCCCAGGTTTTGCTCTGCTGAATATCAAGGGCTAGCAGAATTGCATTCACTGAAGCGTGCCTGCTACTTCGGTACATTTAGCATAAACCTATTCATGCACATCCACATTTATTGCCATCACTTAATGCAGACCTATTATTCACTCAAGCCTTTCAAATTCATTATGAGTGGCATTCAAAGCAAAGTGCGCGTTTCGAATGCAAAGCCAGTTGCATGTAAATAAGGTAAATAAGTAAATAACGGGTAATCCCTGGTGCTGCCGTGGTGGGGTGGGTACACTTGGTGTGATTCTCGGTTGCTGGTTTTGACTGGTGTTTGAGCTTCTCGGCATAGACAGACAGACGGACGGACGGACGGACGGACGGACGGACGGACGGACGGACGGATGGACAGATGGACGGATGGACAGACAGATGGATGGACGGACAGACAGATGGATGGACGGATGGATGGATGGACAGACGGATGGACGGACGGACTAGAGACCTGCGCGGGCCGCCTTTTTGGCGGCCCGGCCCAGCCTGGATTTTCAAATTTCCAGCCCGGCCCGGCCCGGCCCGGCTGACATTTCGTGCCGGGTAGCCCGGCCCGGCCCAGCATCTCTGTCAAGGCGAGAGCAACTAGAACGAGAAGGAACGAAAGCCGGCCCAGCTTGGCTAAAAGTACATCGCGTTGTGATTATGATTGGAGCGAGGACGATTGGCGAGTGAAAGACTAAAGGCCATACAAACAAACTACCTAAGAATTAGATGGGATTGCACCCAAAGTAAAACACAGACCGACAACAGGGTTTTCTCTTTATTAGACGACCGCCTCTCTCTGCCCTCTTCTTTTTAGACACCACCCGACGCTCCGCTTATTACAGGCACTCTTAGAGACACTGCTAGACACTGTTACACTGAAAGACCCTGAATACACTGATAGACTCATAGACACCCTGTTACACTGAAAGACTCATAGACTGATAGACTGCTCGACACCCTCTTACACTGATAGACTGATCGACACCCTGTTACACCGATAGACTCATAGACTGATAGACTGCTCGACACCCTCTTACACTGATAGACTGAACTAAAGAAAGAATTCAAAATAAGGAAGATCGTTTGCAGGTAAATCAAGAAGTCATGACAATCAAATCAACGAGCAGAGAGTATGGTAACTTTAAATATCGGGAAAATGTACAGAAAGCAAACTAAAACCAAAATCATAGTTTACAGCGAGAATTCCTAAAATATCGTTCATGTAAAACATGACACTCCCCACCGAAAGCGTCTCTGCTGACAACTGAACACCAGCACGCCACGATAGAACGATCTGCTTTGCGATTAACCACTTAACTTATCCAGCTGAAAACACGGTAAACAAATGATTATTACTACAGTACCTACAAACCCAAGGTCAACTGAACCGACCACCTCATTCCTGTGGCGTAGCAATCGTGGACAGTAAACCACTCCACTAAAAACAGAAAACTGTACAATCAATGATTCACTGTAGTACATATGTACAGTATTATATCTGAATTATGACTACGGTAGGTACCTGACTGCATTTTAGCAGAAACTTACTGGCCTGTTTTTAGGGCACTACAGTAAATAAAAAACATAAATTCTGTACTGACTAGCTGAGAGAGTGAGCGTAGAAATTAGGGTCGGTACATATACTAAACGATTAATGTAATGTAATGTAATTACGGCCATAGAACTTGAGAACTGACGCTCAACATCACTGAGTGAGGATGGGTTGCGGAAAGACACGTTGCGTCAGCTAGCTAAACGAGAGAAAGAGTACTGAAGAGTACGAAATTATGTAGGCCGTTTAGGCACCAATACAGGTCAGAAAATTTTAGGTTCTGCAACTACGTACATACTTACTAACTGCAACCTGACAGGCTCGAGCGGCACGCAGTAGCTCAAACTCTGAAGGCTCTGCCTTTTCTTCCTCCATGCGCTATGGAGGACCCTCTCGCCGGACTGAGCTATAAACGAGAATTAGATACACAGAGCACTGACACTGAGTCACAGATTAGATACTGCAAAACTGAGGTAGGGTTCTAGAGATTCTGAGTTGCGGCAAACAGAACACCTGAGAGACAGGTTGGATTAATCTCGGTCTGAACTCGCACAAAAAAACGAAAATACTTACTGCTAAACTACATATAACCGCTGTTCAGTAGCTTTTGGCAACTCTAAGCGTTGCCGCTAAGGAGGGATAGAGAGCTAATCTACATGCTGTCTCAGCATTACAGCAATAGGGACAGTTACAGCTAGGAAGGCCTTGAGCAGGAACAGAGCTACTGGGTGGGCTGGGCAGAGAGTCTTTGAGGTAGAGGGTGTATCTAACCTGGAGCCACCACTAAACTTGTTCACTAAGAACCAAACTATTAACAGAGGGGGAGACTCTCGCTTGCTGAGAGGGTACAGAACTTGCCAGGTAGTCCGGCTGCGGACTTTAGCCAAACCTAGAGACAAATACTCTAATAAGTCTCGGCTGAGGGTGCTAGGAAGACAGAGAAATAGAAATACGGCACTAAACCGTACTAATCGAAAACGATGAGGTTTTTTGACTAAACACCTCTAACATACAGTACATAGCTCGATTTCTGCATTCTGGCTAGCAAGAGTTCAACTTGAATTAGCTACTGTTTAGTGTCGGTCATTACTACTAATTAATAGCTGGAAATATACGAACAACTTTGGGGCATACAGTACATACTGACTGAACTAGGAATTAGGACGCAGTTCGCCGTTTTATCGCTTATTGACAGCACGCATCGGTCAACCGCGCCACGAGATTGGCAACGGTGTCTCAAAACTAAGAAATTACTTGGGCAGTCTTGCCATTAGGCTACTAGAAAGGGGATGAGTGGCTTTTGCACTGATATGGCCGAAACAGAGGGCTGACTACCTAACCTCTGCTTCTAGGGTTGAGTCGTTGACTGTCAACGAGGCTCACTAAACTATTGCTGGTGCTCAGTCTACTCTTTACCAAAACCCAAAACGAAATGCAGTTGACGCCGGCTGCCTCTAATGGCGCCTTAGTATAGCTGCTTGCTGCCTATTGCCGTCTCGCCAGAGACCGACTGCACCTAATGCAAGCAATGCCCTATGCCTGGGCGCTGGCCCACTGGCATGTACCAAAGTCAAACTGCGTCGCGTCTAACGCGGAATTACGTATGAATTTCGGTGGCAAACCGAGCTAGTCTCGAATGCCTTTCGACTGAGCCACACCAGCATCTACGTCTATCGATGGCCAAATCAGCCAAAAAGGGACACTCACACGCTCAACCAAAACAGTATTTTTGCTACTGAGTGGTCTAACGTTTAACTAAGCTAAATTTCACTGGTGCTCTCACCAGGGGAAGACCGAAATAAGAGCCAACTCTGGCAAGCAATTAGGATTTCACTGGTCCTCTGACCAGGCGACTACTGAAATAAGAGCCAAATCTGGCTGGCATTTAGGGCATAGAACTAAAGAACTGACCTATTTAGCCTCCACTCGAATGGGGAGGTACTAAACTACTAGGGTGGAAGACTGCCCTTTGCGCACTGGCTCTACTCGACCGAGACACGACCATCAACTTTTAACGGCACTAGGCCTAGTTTTGTGGCTACTGCATAGCGAAACTGGCGCGCGCAGAGAAAAGAACTCACCTCCCTAGGAGGGTCTGCACGCAACGCAAGGGTAGTGTGTCGTACGGCCAACCGGTTTGCACTGCTGCAACACTGCACTCGCCACAGGCTCGCGTTTGTCTTGGGCACCATGTCAAGGCGAGAGCCACTAGAACGAGAAGGAACCGAAAAGCCGGCCCAGCTTGGCTAAAAGTACATCGCGTTGTGATTATGATTGGAGCGAGGACGATTGGCGAGTGAAAGACTAAAGGCCATACAAACAAACTACCTAAGAATTAGATGGGATTGCACCCAAAGTAAAACACAGACCGACAACAGGTTTTCTCTTTATTAGACGACCGCCTCTCTCTGCCCTCTTCTTTTTAGACACCACCGGACGCTCCGCTTATTACAGGCACTCTTAGAGACACTGCTAGACACTGTTACACTGAAAGACCCTGAATACACTGATAGACTCATAGACACCCTGTTACACTGAAAGACTCATAGACTGATAGACTGCTCGACACCCTCTTACACTGATAGACTGATCGACACCCTGTTACACCGATAGACTCATAGACTGATAGACTGCTCGACACCCTCTTACACTGATAGACTGAACTAAAGAAAGAATTCAAAATAAGGAAGATCGTTTGCAGGTAAATCAAGAAGTCATGACAATCAAATCAACGAGCAGAGAGTATGGTAACTTTAAATATCGGGAAAATGTACAGAAAGCAAACTAAAACCAAAATCATAGTTTACAGCGAGAATTCCTAAAATATCGTTCATGTAAAACATGACAATCTCAAAATTTTCAGGCCCGGCCCGGCCCGGCCCGGCAAATTTAGAATGGCTCAAAAACGCTGAATATCGCTATTTTTACCAATTGCAAAGTAAAAACGAAAGTTTTATGGTAAGGAAAAACAGATGAAGAGGCTAAATAACGAAAACGTTTGTTTAACGTTTACGAAAATCCTTGTCACTGTTCGGAAGTGAGTTGAAAATCAGAAATGCCGTTTTAGCCCTTATATTTTAGAGTATAAGTTGGTGAAGGTTTGTTCTGTGCAAAACTATATGGAGTTGAAACTAAATTACTAAAAAATATACTAAATTGGTTATCAAAGTCAAATTGTTTGTCGTGAAAGTATCCTTTCTGTAGCCGTACTTAGCTTTTTACCGAAAGAAACAAAATGACGCCCTAGCGCAAACAGATAAGTGTAATGAAATCGTAATGAAGTATCCATGGCGCCTTTCTTCAGTAAAACACCTGGGCGCTGATTGTATGAATGTACATTGATGAGAATGGTCAAATTTCTTTAATCAAGTAAACACCGGCCCGGCCCGGCCTGGCCCGGCTTGAAAACACAATTTTTGCGGCCTGGCCCGGCCCGGCCCAGCTAAAAATCCCCGCCGCGCGGCCCGGCCCGTGCAGGTCTCTAGGATGGACGGACACGGATGGACGGACGGATGGATGGACAGACGCACAGACGGATGGACGGACGGATGGACGGATGGACAGACGCACAGATGGATGGACGGACGGATGGATGGACGGACAGATGGATGGACGGATGGACCAATGGATGAGATGGACGGATGGACAGATGGACGGATGGACAGACGGACGGATGGACGGATGGACAGACAGACAGATGGATGGACGAATGGATGGATGGACGGACGGATGGATGGATGGATGGACAGTGATGGTTTAGGCCGCAAGTGCAAAGCCACTGTGCGCGTCATTGTGCGCTCTGTTGTTGTTCAAACTAAGGCGACCCAATGACCACCCCAAAACAGCCAAAGTAGTAAGGTCCAGTACGCTAGACGGGGTGATGTCACACCCCAGCCAACGATCTTGTCTTGAGATGGTTGTACATACTACCGCACTGCACCACCGACTATTGTATGACCATCCGATCGGGACGATGTGCGGCGGCCTACAATCAGACTCGTGGCCCATTTCACTACCCCCTGATTCGTAATCTCGGACGTTGCCCTTCTTTCACTACCAACCACTCATAGCCATGCTGCTGGGCGCCGGTCACCAGGAGGGCGGCCGGCGTGTTGATGCCATGATGCTGACAGCTCCCAACGGCCGCCGGTGCCCTGTATGTCAGAGAGCTCCCGGTAGAGATGCGCACGGGCCGGGCCGGGCCGGCCCGGCCCGGCTCGGCCCGGCCCGGCGGGCCGGGCCGGGCACACTTTTCGGCCCGCCGGGCCGGGCCGGGCCGACCAGTTTAGCATACTGGCCCGAAAATTTTGAAAGGTTGCACAAATTCAAGACTATGTACAAAATGGTACCAGTGTTTTTTGCCATAAACAGCTGTTATGCCAGGAAAATGCTGGTAAAACTTCTATTAACGTAAATTCAAAGCATTTGAAGCGAATTTAATCAGTTATTGTGCCTATTTCCTTTAAAAACTTGCTTGAGTTTTTTTCCGCATTTAAGTTTTTTCGGAAAAAAAACGAGGAAAAAACCGACCCAACAGTCCTGGGGTGAATTCTGGCAACTTTTTTAAAAATGGGCCGGGCCGGGTCAAGTGGCAAACGGGCCGGGCCGGGCCGAAAATTTCGGCCCGAGCGCATCCCTAGCTCCCGGCATAGTTGGTTTCTCAGACAGCTTCTGACATCGTAGATCTTCTTCTCCAACGCGGCATGCTTTGTGGAGTGGCTTCGGTGCAACGGCAGATCCGGTCGGTTCCCATTTTAGGTACCTACTCGCTGTCACCAATTTTCGGTCGCCTGGGTGGAGCTTTGCGCCATCGACCAACTCTTTGCGGCAAGAAACTTGCCGCGCCGAGAACATAAGCGCACGACGTCGCGCACAGTGGCTAAGCGGCCTAAACCAGTACACCAACTGTGCCGGCTGTATGACCATCACAGCTCAGCCAAATCCAGTCATTTCGACTACATCACAGTCAAACTGTGTGTTTTCTCCAGTGTTTTTCTTTTTTTCCGGTTTTTTCCTAAGGGTCAGAAAAAACATAAATCGTTTTCGTTCTGTGATAGATAAATGGGTCATCCTGAACTAGACTGAAAGTGACGGCCGAAATGTGCAAGTGCATAACTTGTGGTTGAATCGGCATACTCGGCCAAAATTTCGAGAGTAAAGATTCTAACTATTTGCGCATGTGTTTAAAAATTTCAGTCAAATTGATTGACGAACAAATTTTACAGCTCAACTACTATGCATAAGAGAAAGAAGCGGTTAGCTATCCGGTTACAAAATAAACGTGCAGTCAAATTTGCGAGTCCAGTCATTTCCAAATAATATGGCCTTTAAAATAGGAGTGTACCCGCACTTTCTGCCGGAACTAACAGTAGCGCCTTGTGCCGTAGAAGATTTCTCGATTAGACCGAACTGCACAAAGCCGGGCATGGTAGCTGAACTTTTCTATCAAATACTCCAGCTCATGAACGTCAGTTATCAACTGATTCCCTTTACTAAAGCTATCTATGGCTCAAACGACACCAACGCCTATTTCGAAGCATTGGAGAATGATCAAATAGATACTGTAACCAATGACATAGCTCAAAACTCGTTGCGCCGAGCTAAATTTGACTTTAGTCTACCGGCTGACAACTTAGAAGCTGTGTTCATCGTACGTAAACAGACTCCAACCCTGCTAACAACTATTCTACAAGCGTTTTCTAGTTTTTCCGCACCTGTTTGGGGCTGTTTTTTCAGTTTGCTGCTTTTGCTGATTTTCTTGCTTTTGCTGGTGCGAAAAATCGACAAAACCAAACGGTCGCATCTTTGGATTACTGTATGTTTGGTGTTAGATCAGGCGTCTAGATCGTTGCGAGAGCTGACCTATAGCGGAAATTGCTTACTGATCTTGCTGGGAGTGACTAGCGTCTTATTAGAGATGTGCACGGGCACCTTTTTTCCGGCCCGGCCCGGCCCGGCGGGCCGATCAGGTGAGGCATGCCCGGCCCGCCATGCCCGGCGGGCATCAAAATCGGGCCCGGCCCGGCCCGGGGGGCCTGAAAATGGTGCCCGGCCCGGCCCGGCCCGCCCAAAATCCGGCCCGGCCCTGTCCGGCCCGTTAATTTTGCTTTGTCTTACTAAATTTTCGAAAATTTGGCATGAATTTTCAGATTAAAAGCTAAATTTCATGTTAAGCTTTGGAAATTGGCATTTTAAAACAGCGAATTTCAAATTTATGCTTTCTTTTAATTAGAGTGCAAACCGGTATTGGGTTGTTTTCCAGGAATTGGATATTGGGGTTTTTTGTCATTGAAAATGATACACAATGTACATTACATATCCAGGGCAGTGGTTGACACCCTTTTTAAAGCCAGACGCAGAAGCTAAACACCTAAAAATCAAAGTGTGCACTTGAATCTAAGCCTGAGCTCCAAATTGAGGCTTAAAATTAAGTTGGTCGGCAGGTGGGGTAAAGGCTTGTGTATGAACGGCACCAAGGCTGCAATTACTATTAAAATAATTCTGCATATGGTAGAACGGAGCGTATTTTGAATTCACTTGGGGCAATTGCTAAGCTAATCAAGGTGTTCTTTTTTGTATTCTGCTGTTCTTTATTTAAGCCCGACGGGCATCAAAATGGGGCCCGGCCCGGCCCGGGGGGCCTGAAATGGTGCCCGGCCCGGCCCGGCCCGTCCAAAATCGTTGACGGGCATGCCCGGGCCGGGCATGCCCGGCCCGTGCACATCTCTACGTCTTATTGACTAATCTGTATCAGAACACTTTCGTTGCAAAATTGCTAAAACCACCGCCGTCTAAGTCTCTGTTCACCGATTTCGAGCACATGGTTCAGTTAGTTGAAAACGGCCAACTAAAATTGGTCTTCAGACACCGACTTAATTTTTACTATCAAGAAATTCTCACCTCCGAGACGAGAGATTTCAGAAGACTAAAAAACGCAATGCTAAAAAATGCACCTTTATTTGAGTTGGATTTTGAAAAACGTATGGATTTGGCGCGTAAAGGGGGTTACGCCGTCACTACTGTATATGTATATGCGGAACATACGCTCCACAGTATAGCTGATGGGTGCGATTTTGAGATTATTACCGGCAGCAGTCTTCCAAGTTATCAGAGTTCGTTTCCGTTCAGCCAAAAGTCCAAGTTTAAGCAAAGATTCAACCAAGCTTTGATGCAGTTGTGGGACTTTAATGCAAGGATCTACCAGAAATATAAACCTAAATTTAGTTTGCAATGCAATTCTAATCCAAAAGAAGGTCCGAAAGCGTTGAAGCTTGTTGGGCTGTCTGGAGTTATGCTGTTGTTCTGTTTTATGTGCATTTTGGCTTTTGTTTTTCTCTGCTACGAACTTCAGACGAAGAATCTGAACGCCGAAAAAAGGTGTAAAAGCATAATAACGGTTCCTGTGATTGCTAGGAGGAACACTATGTAATTTATTGTAGTATTGCTAAGAAACTAATATCTATAGTGTTAATTAGTTATTCTACCTGTTCGCTGTACATATTAAAATTATGAATGTACGGCCTTATGTAATGATGGTGTAACTAGGGCCCTATGGCCATATCCGGATCCGGTACCGGATCCAGATATTACCTGCCGGATATGCCGGATATCAGTCACAGATGAGAAAACGTGATTTTTTACGTATTTTGAACATAAATATTGAATTCGGCCGAATGCTTGTTAGAAATTTCTTCAGGCGATTGTAATCCATGACCCCAGTAGTTTGTATAACCTTGATTTCTGTGCAAAGGATAACGCCCTCATTTTTGACAATGCTAATTTTTCACCTTGACTGAAAGTAAATATCCACCAGATTTGAACCGGTTTTGTTAAAAAGCTGAGCTCTTCAGGTTCTTAAGTCCATATAAAGATTGGTTAACTTGCAAAATTTGGCAAAGATCCGATGAAGGGTTCTTGAAATATTTTCGTTAAAAATTGACATCTGAAAATTCGGGTCAGTTCATTTCGGAAGGGGATAACTCCAAGCTACAGAAGGCGAGCAGGCTAGGACTTGGCCAAAACAAACTCAATAAAAATAATAATACTAATGTGATACAATGAACATCACAAAACAGCCAAGCAGACTGGATTTCTATGTTTAGGATAGTCGCCTTGTTTTTGCTAATTTTTCATTTAATTAAAAATAAAAAATCTAAAATAAAAAAACGAACTATTATTGAGGCAAGTACACCGTGTAACAGGTCCGAACAGGCGAGGGGGAGGAGGGTTTTACGTAAGGTGGGCGTCGAGGGGGTGGGTGGGTTTCGCCCAGGGGGTCCAAAATTTCAAAAAGCTCCAGAACGCCTGGAAATGCGTTTTTAGCACGTTTTTTTCAGTAAGCGAGCTTTTTTAAGCTGCCGAATAGCGTTTTAGAGCTAAAAACAAGCAAAAAGCCATAAAAAGGGCTTCGAAAAAGAAAACACCGATTTCTCTTAAATATCAGCAGTGGAAACGGCAAATTCGGTTTCCAAAGGCTTTTCAAGCGAATTTTAGGCTAGAAATTAGTTATTTCTGAGCCAGTTTGTTAGTACTGGAGCCACTACTAGTACTTGTATTTCTGACTGAAAATCTACCAAAAGTTTGCATTTTCAGTACAATACACATACACAAATATACACAAAAATACACATTGTTTTGTTGAATGTGTATACACAAATTAGCATACACATTTGAAGGTAAATGTGTATACACATGCACATACACATACACAAACGGAAAATCCAACACCAAACAAAACAACAGTAGGTAGACGTGGGCCGTCCAAACTACTGGTCTTATATAAACTGACTATATAATATACAGTATAGATAAAAAAAAATGTCCCATCGCTTTTTCGGCCTTCACTCAAACGTTTCGTTCTCAGTCACTTCTTTACCGATTTGGCCCAAATTTTCAGCAAAAATTAACAACATGGTTGGCTAAATATTCTGCAAGTTTAGTGGCAAAATTCCGACTCATACTGGTTTTATGACCCGAAAACCAGGAAATTAAAACCATTTTCGATTTTCAAAAAACGCTGCAGGGATGGTTACTATGGTGTGGAACAGAGCTTAAATATCAGGTTCATTTATTTGTCGAACTTCCTGCTACAATCTGTGTTGATTAACAACAGATTCAGTGCTTTGATTCTAGAAGGTGCAGATTTCTTAACTATGGGATTTTCACGCATGTTTTTGAAATTCCCCCATTTTAGTGCCCTTTGAGCTACAGGGCTGCCCGCTTAGTATGTTATGCCCAATAGCAACACCAATCATTCCTGCAAGTTTCAGGCCTGTACTCCTTGTATTACCGAAAAAAATTAAATTGGCGTGGACCACCCTCATTCCTAGTTTTCGGGTCATAAAACCAGTATGAGTCGGAATTTTGGCACAACACTTGCAGAATATTTAGCCAACCATGTTGTTAATTTTTGCTGAAAATTTGAGCCAAATCGGTAAAGAAGTGACTGAGAACGAAGCGTTTGAGTGAAGGCCGAAAAAGCGATGGGACATTTTTTTATCTATACTGTATATAGTCTTATATAAACTAGCTTATATAACCGCTATATCTACATGTATAGGCACCGAAATTAATAAATTTCAGGCATTCTTTAATCTCTCAGGAATGGGTCAAGTCAAAGCAGAATGTACTTGTTCGCTGAAGAAATATGATTTTTGGTTAGCTGAGCAAGTGTTGAATGTCAAGTTTATTCAAATACCATTAAGCCTAATCAGTGTTCTAACATAGTGGCCCATATTTAACGGAATCTTAACATCAGAAGGCATTTTCAACTTTCCAAAAGCAAAATCGAACACGATTATTCCCAAGCTACAGTTGTTGGAATTAGTAGAAGAGCTATAGATGCACTTATCCTGCGTTTTCAGTCTATCATAGGCATAGGCAATTTCGTTGGCCAACCAAGAATTAACGCCGTAGATAATCACTTCAGGTGAACACGGGTCAAAGCCACTCTTCAGACAGTTATTCAATACCGATTTTACATAAACAAGCGAGTCAAGAAGACTGTAAATTTGGTCAAACCCCAGAGCCACCGATCTGGCCGTAGCTCCTAGAAACTCGTAGGCACTGGCGAAGTTGATGAAGAGACTTGGTTCCTTTTTGCGCGCTTCCGCCATAGCATCACTGCCTGACCAGGCCATGTATTTGACCACCAGACGCACTTTTGATTCGATTTCCAAGTTGGAATATGTATTGAGTTGGTATTTGTCCTAAACGTGCAGTACAATGTGAAAATACGTACAGATATGTAAACAGGTCGGGCTGGCCTGGGGAGGGGTAGAGTGGTTTTGACCTTTTGTCGAGGGTCAAAAACTTCAAGAAGCTCTAAAACGGCTGTAAGTACTTATATATTTTGAGGTGGTGTGAATACCTAAACTGTCTGAGAGCAGTGGGTGAGTGAGAGGCTGGTTTTCTAGTCAAGCTAGAGATACATGCATGCATGTGCATACCTCTTACCGGAGTTTTGCACCTATCAGACCCCTCCGATTATAAGACCCGGGTCTTATAACTGGGTTTCTTTTCCGATTATAAGACCCGGATCTTATTGCAGGTGGTCAGAAAGCAGGGTCTGTCAATGTGCATTTTCCAGTTATAAGACCCGAGTCTAAGCTCACAATGGTGCGTTTTCGTGTATATTTTTGCAAGATTACTAATGAATATGGAGTTTTTGAACTAAGGTCGTTCTAAAACCTGTGTAACCTTGGAAAAATTGTTGATTTGATAGGTTTAGATAGCTGCTGTAAGCATATTTGAGCTTCTAATTGCCTAAGTTTTCAAAACTTGTTTAAAACTGAGCTATTCAGAGGCTGACTTAAAGGTACAGTCAGTTGTTGCCAAGATAAAAAACCAGAGTATTTCATGCTTTTCATGCAGAACATCGAGTTTTAATTACAAAATATAGATTTCCACCTACAAGACCCGGGTCTTGTAACTGGTGCAAAAATGAGCCCAAATTTAGGCATTTTTCGGTTATAAGACCGGGTCTTAAGGGTGAAAAAATCCGGTAATACATGTACACTAGTTGTTCCCTGTGTTGTGCCTACCTGAACGTGAACATACAATACATCAGTTGCATTGGCAATTATAATAGTACCATTATTAGCGTTGGCCGGCCAGTGGTGTGCCAAATTGAGACCAAACGGCCCATCGAAGAATCGCTCAAATCTTGTCAAGAGAAAAATTTTAGTGCGTAATTCCTTGACTGTCGGAATTTCCACTCTAGTTCCGACTCCGAGAAACCACAAACTTCGGTAGCTTAGAATTTGTTTCCTGACCTGTTGACCAAATGAGTTGCGGCAATTATCGCTTTCTTTTTCTTGTTTTATAGATGCTATCAAAAATTCAGTAGGATGGTCTATGAGAAATTGCTTAGAAATTTCTTGAAAGTCTTGGTCGAATTTGAGCTTCAGGTTTATAGCGCCGTGGTAAAAGATTAGTTGGTCTTTTTGGCAGCGCAATCGTAAATCTACGAAGCGAATTCCCCTTTCCAACTGTTCAAGCAGTGTTTTATCTTGTGTTCTGACAAAGGGAATATTAGTTGCGTTGTAAGCCATTGTGTTGTGGGTTCCTAAAATAATATTCACTTAAATTTACCTAATGTAGCAGCGAACTGCAAAACCACAAACCTGGAATACTGAGATAATCGATCCTCAAACCATCATCAACATAACTGAGCCATCTACTGTAATCTATACTTCTCTGTGCTGCTGGTGTAGTGGTAGTGATAACTGGTCTGCTAGTTGTGGTCACCGCAGGGGGTAGTAGTCCTTTGATCGGTCTCACACATTCAACTGCAGTTATATTGCAAGCCATATAGCACAGATCGCAACAGATAGGACTTTTCTGAACTTCAACAAGTCTGCAGCATTTTTTGTTGACCCTGCAGTCAGTGCGACAACTCCACCAATTCTTGGTGCAACCCATCAAAATTCTTTGCGCTGACTTTATCTCAGGGGCTGGTGTGGTCTGGGTGATGTAGGGAGTCATGTTGCGCCGCCAGTGAAATAGTTTCATGGTTGGAGGGGTGGGTGGAGTAGCTGGAATTGGCGTTCTGTCTCGCCATTTGCTGTAAAGGGTGGCTTCTGGGTGTAGGGAGGCGTATTGGAGGGCCTGCTTGACGAAACGACAGGTTAGATACAGTGTAGCTAGAAGAACAATTATGTTCTGAGTCAGAGCTGCTAGGAGTTTCAAGCGCAAAAAGTTAACGAATGGAGAAAGAAAGAAAGAAAGAAAGAAAGAAAGAAAGAAAGAAAGAAAGAAAGAAAGAAAGAAAGAAAGAAAGAAAGAAAGAACGAACGAACGAACGAACGAACGAACGAACGAACGAACGAACGAACGAACGAACGAACGAACGAACGAACGAACGAACGAACGAACGAACGAACGAACGAGCGAGCGAGCGAGCGAGCGAGCGAACGAACGAACGAACGAACGAACGAACGAACGAGCGAACGAACGAACGAACGAACGAACGACGAACGAACGAACGAACGAACGAACGAACGAACGAACGAACGAACGAACGAACGAACGAACGAACGAACGAACGAACGAACGAACGAACGAACCAACGAACGAACAAACGAACGAACGAACCAACCAACCAACCAACCAACGAACGAACGAACGAACGAACCAACCAATGAACGAACACAAACAAATGAAAGAGATAAACACAACAGAACAAACAAAAGAACTCAATGAACCTGTTAAGATGCTTTTGCGCTTTGATTTTGCTCTGATAGCTTTGCCTAGTAAGCATTTCTTGAAATGACGACCCCTTACACACTTTTTGAGTAACACTAAAATGAAGTCTGCTTTCAAGACTTTGCTGAGCTTATCCATACATTTAACTGTGCAATGACAAGTAGAACATTTTGGTTTCCTTGAGCATGACCATAGCTTTGAGCCAATAGGACCGCGCCACAGGTATCGTTTACCAAGATAGGTCAATTTGCATTTTTTCTTATGAGAATCTCGTGCCCAACAAGATATACGTCATAAAAAACCTCGTCTACTGTTAATTTAAATATAGTCATGCTTAATTTAATTACTGATAAACTTAGGGCAGCGTTTGTTTTTCTTGCAGAAATGCGCAACGAACTTCTTCATTCGTCTGAAGCAGTTTGACTGTTTTCTGCAGGTCTCAAAGAAACCTAAAATACCAAAGTGAACATTTTTCTTGAGAAAATCTTCCCACCTTCGACGTTCTTGCCCAGCCGTTGCACCTAAAACATGATTTGATCGCTGTTTTCAAACAGCTTCGATTTCCTATCAATTTTTACCTTATTTTCTGTATATTTTACTGCATCTTACCTTACCAGCTCCTTTTCGGAATGAACACTGATTACTACTATTACGTAATGCTCTAAAAACTGTACCTACCGCTATAAGATGCCTTTGTTTTAGGAAAGATACTGTTACCCTGTTCCTCCTTTTGAGTGCCAAATACAAAAGTAAAGAAAAGCAGGCACAAGAACAAAGTGAACAGGTGAAGCAGACATTACAGTGAGCTTCTGTTCGCCTGACTGTTCAGATAGATCGCCAGCGTATTGACAGAATTTGCATAAATCCTTGGTACTGGAAATATTTTACCTACCCGAATGATCTGGTGTACCAGATAGAAAAATACATCGCAAATACAATAAAGACACTCTATACAAACAGCGTATTAATGACTGAGACCATAAAAATTAATTTGTTTTGTACTACTAAATTATTTTGGCATGGCATGGCTTTTGAGAGCTCAATTTTAGATGAACTCATTTTGTTCTTGCTTATTGGTTTTAATTCGTGTTGGTTCTTCTTCCAAATCAGTGTTGCGCCCAGCTCAAATTTCTAAAACTCGGTAAGTGTTCAGTGGTAAATCCAGATTTTTTTGAAATTCAGTAAGTACGCGTAAGACTGGGCAGGGGGTCGCACGACGGACTTTTTCAAAATATGATGGGCGCCACTTCGTCAAGCGCTTATAACTTTTAAAGAAAAGGGATACAGAAATGTGCCTCTCACCATTTGACGTGCTTTGCGGCGAGCTTTCAAACACAATAACAATAACTCAAGTCATCTTTCTATGTCTATTGGTTGGCGCGAAATTCAAATTTTGCTGTCTAGCAAAAGTAGCGCCGATGCAACACCTGACAAACGTGCGCACCGTTCTGGCGCCCTTCAAGCTAGAGGGCCAGCTAATGGCGCATTGCGCAGATAATTCCCTGGGAAAATAAGCCGTGCAAGCCGCATTGTTCTGCGGGCTCATACGCCAGAATGCCGACCATTCAAAAATTGGTTCGAAAAAGATGCATTTTCTGACTGATTTTTCGACAGGTTTTGACGCCTGTCGCCCATATACTTGCTCTAATCGCTCACCCACCAAACGATAGCTAACAATCTCAGGATTCCGAAACTGTACTCACATTTCCGTTTCGTACCAGTTTTATAACTCTTTTTGCCCAGCAACTGTTCATTGGTCAGCAACCCTAAATTATAGCTCGGGAAAACAAGCAAATTTCGGAGAACTGAGGAGGAAATTTCAACATGTCTTGAATACGATTTGTAGAGCGGACTGAGAGCTTTCGATCGGTATAGTGCATGACCTCCGAGCATAGAATTTTCTGCTGAGGATTTTTTGCATTTTTGTATTTTGTCCGGTTTTTATCATCGATGTTACCGGGTTTTCGGCCCATAAATCTTTTGTATGAGCTTAGGGCAATGGGTGTGCCACCAAACGATGGCCCATGTCCGTGCGCATTCGGCGGTGTGCAATACAATGGACTGCGGTCACTGTGTGGGGTGCGCCTAGGTACTGATTAGGTTTGAGGCTGACTGGCATGTGCATTTTCAGAAGAAAGATTTCTATGTTTACTTCTCTCAGCGTGGTGCAATGACAGTCTTTCAGCACAACAAAATGCATAAATGAAGAGTGGAATCCAAGTGCAGACAAAACAAGCCGTCACCAATGTGCAGACAGGGCTAGCATTTCGGCTGAGGGGGGCGTGACAAATTTTCAATTCCTGAGGGAGGTACTGCAGAAGCAGCTGAGGTTGCTGAGAGGGTGGTAGCCCAAAAAGTTCGGTGTTTCACTAAAATCAAGGTTTCTTGGCTTATTTTTCGTTAAAATACATACGCGAAAATAGACTATTTTGAGCTAATTTACAGCTAATCTAGGAATACTTTTGTAATAATTTTTATACATTACAAAAATCTACCAAAAATTCCTGAGGGGTAGCTGAGAGCTTGAGGAGGTCAACTCGCCTCAGCCCTCCTTGCCCATGTCTGCCAATATGCTACTCTAAAATGGAAACACTGACTAAATGGAAAAGATGACAGTAAGATTTAGACTAACATCTGCTTTCAACAATGCAATTCAACCAGTGCCCTTGGCTTATACTGCAAGGACTTCGTTCAGAAGCCTGCATTCCATTCCACTTCTATTCGGGACAGAATTTCACTTCTGATTTACAGATCATATGATATTTCTGTTCTGAATACAGAGCTGAGTTTCCACTCTATGGCCTTTAATTCGTCGGTTGACAGTCTCTTAGATGTCTCATCAACTTGGATCCGAAAATCCGTGCGTTTTGTATTAACCTGGATGCTCATAATTTGGGTGCGAATATTCGTGAGAGAAAGGGTTTTCAGACTAGCTGCTACTGGAGCTATCAGCAGAATTTCAGGTAGTTGTCGCAATATTTTGGTGTTCAATTGCCAGTAGTCCAACGTTAAAGACTTTAGCTGCCTGAACTTTGCCACCGTTTGAAAGAGAAGCTCACTTGCACTGACCTCTTTAGTGTCAATGGTCATGCGTCGGAAAGAGAGCTGCTGCAAGGTGTTTCGCAAACAGCTCTGCTCCATTGCTTCCGACAGTCTCATCACTTGAGCTGGATTGGTCCCGAAATTGTAGTGGTGAAGCGTTAGAACCCGCAGTTGTTTTAGGCTATTCAAAACTTGACACACTTCCTGAACCACATCTTCTGTGAACCTTTCTGTTAAATTCAGTTGAGTCAGATTTGGTAAACAGTGCAGCAACGTGCATCTTCGCTCACCACTATTCTCATACCAATCCAATCTAGTGATGTTGGGCAGATGCAGGTTTTGTCTCCAGTCGACTTTACCAAGATTGCAATGGTTTAGTTTCAAAGTAAATTTAACCAGTGACAGAACAGCCTTCGCACAGTTCGTGTGATTGTCGAATTCTGCATTCCAAATCTCAAGTTCTAATTTCGCCACTCCCCCAATCAACTCCTTCAGGATGCAGAGTTGATGGAATCCGTTGTTACAGTCAAACGAAATTTCAACTGTCATCGCAGCCCACTTGCGAAGCACATCTGGTATTTGAATGCAGGGCAGCCACGGTAATGGCCTTCCTGAGTTGCTTATGTTTGATCCGCTTGAGTCGAATTTGAATTGGTTAGTCTGAAATGCTATCAAGTGATGCAGGTAGATTTGAGACTCAGCTGCCAACAAATAGGAGAAGACCGATTGATATCTGTCCATATAGTCGAATATGTCTGTGTGTATTTTGCTTTCTAGCCAACTGAATAACCCTTCTATGTCTGCGCCTGGAGAGTCCAGCCAACGTGCCAGGTACCCAGCCGCAAAATACTCAACGAAGACCTGGTGCACAAATCGCCACTTCTCCCTTTCTTCGCCTGTGCTCTGATCGAACTTTCTCCATAGAATCAATAGCCCAGTCTCTGCTGCTTTCTGCATCAGGGCATCGTTCTTTGCCAACTTGATTGGCACTTTAGTTGACATTCCAGTCCACATACCAGTTTTCATGAGCTCCAGGAATGCCAGTTGACCAAGATAGACTTTCAACGCTGCTCTGTCCTCTACCACAAGCTTCTTCTCTCTAATGCAGCGAGAAATGGTGTGCTCTGTGAAGCATTTGAGCAAGATGTGTAGACAGGCCGGGTTGTGGGGGTCAAGGCTGATCTCCTCTTTAGCCGTGTCCAGGACACAGAGTATTGCCAAGTAGAGAGGGGTGCTCCACAACTGTCCCATCTGTGTCATCCGGTTCAGTAGCTCAAATCCCTCTCCATCTTCCTTCCAACCCTGGCCATGCAGGAACTCCTGTTGGGCTTTGACTGTTGTCAGACCTTTTATGGACAGGAGGTGTGTGGCAGATGTTTCTTGTACGAGGGTGCGCACATGTGACGGTCTGCTGGTGACCATCACTCTGAGGGAGGGCAGCCTGTTTCCAGAGATGATGTTATTGACCTCTTCACAGGACTGGTCGTACTCGTCGAAGCCGTCCAGCAGCAGCAGAGACTGCTCTGCGGAGGTCTTGAACCGATCCAGCACCCAATCCGCACACTCCTGCAGGTGTAGACCCACAGCTGCAGCCAGTGTCTGCACCTTGCCACCGTTCAGGCTAGCCAGAGGTAAGAGAAACACAGTGGTAAAGGTTTGGTGAAGGTAACGGCTGTCCTGGGAGGAGTGGTCTGATTCTTCATTGGCCCAATCAGATGCCATCTTGTTCAGAAAGGTACTTTTCCCCACTCCTGGCTGCCCCGCTATGAGAATTCGGTTTCCAAGCTTTGTTGACATCAGTATGTCCTTGTGTTTCAGTCGCCCAGCTAAGTGCTTAAACAGTGTACCAATTAATTTACTGCCCAAATTGTTTGAACAAAGCTTTTTACCTCTTCTTCCTCCTTCAAACTGTTCAGTTTGTCTTTCAGTTGCTGATACTGCTGCTCATGGAATCGGATTCGCGCTTCCAGAAAACTGACTTTTTCCTGTGTTGGCAAAGGTTGCTGTCCTTCCAACTGCTTTTGATGTTGTTCAAACTGCTTCACTTGTTCTTCAAATAACTTCTGCTGCTCTTCATACCACTTCTTTTCTTCCTTCAGGTTCGAGCGTTGTTCCAGTTGCTTTGGCGGTCGCCTCTCACGCTCATCTCCAGCAAGTTCCTCAGTGCGAACTTCAACTATCGCCGGCTTCACATAGCAGTCGTGTATTGCTGTATTAGGCAACAGATGATTCCAAGCCCTAGATACGTTTTCGCATCTCTGCCGCAGAAATGCTTTTAAAACTTTGATCTTTCGACTGTCACTGCTTTCTCCAGACGCCTCTGCTTTAGCTAGAAGAATTAAACAGTTCAAATTTGATTCTTTAGAAGTCAGTTTACCCTCTCCAAAATGATCGCCGAGCTCATCAGCTATTTTTCGAGTGCTCTCATCCTTTCGCAAAGCATCCACTAGTTGAGCTAACGAACTGAGCCGAGCTTCCAGTATGTACCACAGCTTCAATATACGGTCTTGATCGTTTTTCTGAAGATTACATATGTTACCACTAGCAAGTTTGACATTACATTCGAGAAAATACCGCTTCAGTTTGGATCGTCTGCCAGTCGGTCATCTGAATTACATTCGAGCTGAGGAGTGTCAGAGCAATAGGAGAGACCAGAGCTGCCTTGCTGCTAGCGAAGCGCTTCACTCGTTCGCTACAGAGGACAGAACGTTCTTGGACAGTTAATGGCATTCTGTGTGTGACAAAAGTAGGCTTGGTGCGCTCAGCTAGCTAGAGTTGAGTTACCTTGCCACAGTGTTATCAGAGGACAGCGAGGCTGCAAAATCCTGGACAAATAAAGATAAGCAGAAAGAAGGTGGGCTTTGAAAGGTGCATAAAGTGCAAGCGCACTTTATAGCTCTGACAGAAAAACAGAAAAACCTTTAGTGCACAGCTTACACAATTCTAATGAGTGGAAGTCAGCATTCCCAACTTCTTTACCGTTTGCTTGATGCTGAGACCAACCAAGCTTCCAAAGTTTTAACCATTGCTCATGCTTGCCTCAAGTTCTGTTTATCAGCAAGACAAAATAGCATTTTTGTAAACATACTAATTACTGTACCTTACTTTGCTTCACTGTTACGTGCCGAGTGTAGAAAGAACAGCACAACAGAAAGAACGACAAAGCGAAGAGGTAGGCCAGACATAAAGTTGAGCTTTTATTCATCCGGCAGGAAAGACAGATCGCCAGCACATTGATATAATTTACATAAATCCTTGGCACTGTAAATATTTTGCCTAGCCATGACTTTACCGGAATTTTCGGCCCGGTCGCTTTTTCATAAAATAATCGGCTTGATTTAAATGAGCCAAATTTAGCTCTTTTTCATAGTTTTCCATATTGAGACTCAATTTTGAATTTTGATCGTAGACTCATATATAGTACGTTATTTCTCTAACAAAATCAAAGAAAACGAGGTCGAAAATTCGTTAGAATATTAAAGAACAACCTTAAAAGAACACAATTATATTGAACCACACTGAAATCACAAGAAAATACACAAAAATGCTCTGTGTTTAAGCACAAATTAATTCGGGCCGCGCATCGTGGCATCCCAGAAAGAAAATAGCATATATTCAAATAATATTAAATACAGTCATACAAAATGCGCATTAACAACTGAGACCATAAAAATTAATTTGTACTCCTAAATAGATAGCATGGCTTTTTGAAAGCTCAAAATCTACAATACGCTATGCACCATGAATTATAAAATCAATAAAGACGCATTTTATCATCCAAATTGTTCTTTATACTGTGCAATTATCTCTTCGACAGCTTGTGGCTCAGCTAGCGTGCTAATATCTCCAATCTCGTCCGTTTTTCCCACCGCCAATTTTCGCAGAATTCTTCGCATTATCTTACCGGACCTGGTTTTCGGCAGATTTGGGGTGATCTACAAATGTGTGAACAATTTATAATCATAAATTTGCCTGCTTCATACCAAGATCTTGTCGGGAACGGCGTATCCAGCGATCGAATTTTTGACCGACTGCTTGAGTTCTTCGAGAATCTGACTTTCCGAATGTCCGAGGTCGCGTTTCAGGATGATAAAGGCAAAGATGCCATCACCTTTCAGCTCGTGGGGGAAAGGAACCACCGCACTTTCGGCAACATCTGGGTGTTCGTCCTAAAATATAACCCACCTATGTTTTTCAACCGCCGAAAACCCATCTGGATTATGTTTCAGCTTACACTTATGTCTTGAACCAGAAAAAAGGGATCTCTTCTTACAGTCAGGCACTTAACGCCGTTTATGGTACCGACACCATATAAGGTGCCGGTACCATATATGGTACCGGTACCGAGGGTAGTGGTACCATATATGTAGTTTAGTTTGCGGCAGATTAAAATTAACAAGTGCAAAGACGAATGGCGGTGGGCTGCCGGGCGGAAAATTGTACTGTAAATATGGCTTGCCATTGAAAGGTATAGATACCGAAAGCAGACACTCACGCAGCACTTGCAAGCTGCCGAAAAGGTTCAGCAATAGCTAGGTTTGCGTAAATAAATTAAGTATATTTTAAGTAAATTAAGTAAATTATTTTTGGTAAGTATAATTTACAAATTATAATTATAATTAACTTATCCTGTTTTCGTAGAAATTTAATTTAATTATAATTTACTTACCAAATAATTTACTTGTATTAGTAAATTTCTAAAAAATATAATTAAAATTATAATTATAATTTACTTAGCAACAATAATGCACAAACGGAAAATCCAATACCAAACAACTGTAGCCGTGGGGCATCCGCCCTACTGGTCTTATATAAACCGCTATATCTACATGTATAGTATAGGCACCGAAATTAATAAATTTCAGGCATTCTTTAATCTCTCAGGAACGGGTCAAGTCAAACAGAATGTACTTGTTCGCTGAAGAAATATGATTTTTGGTTAGCTGAGCAAGTGTTGAATATCAAGTTTATTCAAATACCATTAAGCCTAATCAGTGTTCTAACATAGTGGCCCATATTTAACGGAATCTTAACATCAGAAGGCATTTTCAACTTTCCAAAAGCAAAATCAAACACAATTATTCCCAAGCTGCAGTTGTTGGAATTAGTAGAAGAGCTATAGATGCACTTATCCTGCGTTTTCAGTCTCTCATAGGCATAGGCAATTTCGTTGGCCAACCAAGAATTAACGCCATAGATAATCACCTCAGGTGAACACGGGTCAAAGCCACTCTTCAGACAGTTATTCAAAACCGATTTTACATAAACAAGCGAGTCAAGAAGACTGTAAATTTGGTCAAACCCCAGAGCCACCGATCTGGCCGTAGCTCCTAGAAACTCGTAGGCACTGGCGAAGTTGATGAAGAGACTCGGTTCCTTTTTGCGCGCTTCCGCCATACCGGAGTTTTCCACTTATAAGACCTGGTCTTATAACTGGAAAATGCCCAAATTTAGGGTCACTTTTTTGCGCCCTTTTGAAGACCATGGTCTTATAACTGGAAAATGTTATTTCACTGCAAAAAAGCATTTTTGGCCAATAGTTGAATTTGTTTTTCACCTAGATGGCTGTTCCAGACATACCTGACCAGTCTACCTTGACTTGTAAAACTTTACTTGAAATTACAAAAGGAAAGGTTGTGTTAAAGCATAGCAGGTACTGTATTGCATTCAAAACAAAAATCAGAATCATGTTTTATCTATACTATGTACTTCTGCCTCAGTTTTCTCACGATGGACAGCTTTTGCTCACTTTAAAAACAGTTAATTGTGTTGCTAAAATCCGTCAATTAAACTAAGACCATGGTCTTTTAACTGGAAAATGGGTGTCTATGAACCAAGTTTTCTGACCACCTATTTGAAGACCATGGTCTTATAACTGGAAACAAAAACCTATTTAAAGACCATGGTCTTCTAACTATGGTGGTCTTATAAGCGGAAATCTCCGGTAGCATCACTGGCTGACCAAGCCATGTATTTGACAACCAGACGCACTTTTGATTCGATTTCCAGGTTGGAATATGTGTTGAGTTGGTATTTGTCCTAAACGTGCAATACGATGTGAAAATACATGTAGACATGTAAACAGGTCCGGCTGACCTGAGGGAGGAGGTAGAGGGGTTTTGGCTTTTTGTTGAGGTCCAGGGAGGGAGAGGGACAAAAATTTTATGAAGCTGTAAAACGCCTGGAAACGCTTTAGTACTTATATTTTGAGGTCCTGCGAATCCCTAAACTGTTTCAAAGCGGTGAGTGAGTGAGAGGCTGGTTTTCTAGTCTAGCTAGAGATACGTACATGCATGTGCCAACCTCATACCGGAGTTTTCCACCTATCAGACCCCTCCGATTATAAAATTCGGGTCTTACATATAACTGGGTTTCTTTTCCGATTACAAGACCCGGGTCTTATAGCAGGTGGTCCGAAAGCAGGGTCTGTCAATGTGCATTTTCCAGTTTTATAAGACCGGGTCTAAGCTCACAATGGTGCGTTTTCATGTATATTTTTGCAGCATAACTAGTGAATATGGAGTTTTTGAACTCAGGTCCTTCAAGAATCGTTCTAAAACCTGCGTAATCTTGGCAAAATTCTTGATTTAATAGGTTTAGATAGCTGCTGTAAGCATATTGGAGCTTCTAAGTTGCCTAAGTTTTCAAAGCTTGTGTAAAACTGAGCTATCCAGACTTAACATGCATTTCGCGAGAAAGTCAGCTTACGGGGGGCAAGGGGGTTCATCTCACCGATCCGGCTAAAATTTTATGAGCATAAACTAGACCACGAACGATGACCTTCGGCGCATATTAGAAGAAAAACACCCCCCTAGAACCGGAGCTACACCCCCTCAAAGTTGGCTAGCCAGCCGTTTTTTGGCCAATTTTTGGACCTCTAACGACCCAAATTCAAACGTGTGCCGTTTGCGCATTTCTAAACCGACAGCTTTCCCATGCGCACCAATCGATAGCTATTTCAAAATACTTTAAATCCCCCACTCAACTTTTTCCGTATCATACCTGGTTAGCCAGTTATTTTCCGAAATGTACCAAAAATTGCGAAAATTCACCCTCCATTTTTTGCAAATATTCGCCCATAACTCCGGCCACAGAAGCGTGGGCCACCTGGAACTTTCTTCAAAGTTAGCTCATTACTGGCCAAACATAATCCACACAAATTGGTCAAAATCCAAGGGGTGTTGCGGGGGGGGTTTGGCCCCCTCAAAGGTTTCCAGAAAAAATTTTTTTGCTGCAAATTAATTTTAAAGTAGTCTATCTGATGCAATTTAATGAGCTGATTACGAATCTGAGCTCCGTTTGGCTAGGCTCGGCCTGGATCGGGAGATATGCAAGTCCAAAGTTCCGAAAATCAATGCCCCCTGGTGAGCATATCTTTTGATAGCTAGCCTAAACGGAGTCACGGGGCAGTTTTCTAGACCTATTTTAGCCTGCTGAGTTCAAAACTAACTTCATTTTTTCGCTACGACCTCCCGATCGCGAGTTATGGCTAGTTGAAAATCACTACTACAAAAAAGTGCAATTTTGGTGGTGCGCAAAAAATCAATTTTTTTATCCAGGCCCAAAATTTTATTTCTGACCAATTCACCGGATGTACTTTTGCCCACTGATTCCAAAAATGACTTCAGTTTTGCTCTAGGAGGTCTGCTTCCCGAGATATGGCCGTTCAAAGTTTCGCAACAAATCTGCACTTACAGTCTCACTCTGTTTTGAGCTTCAAAATGGACTGCGTCGATTAGAGCCGCTATTATTGCTTTGGCTCTGTTCTACTAGATGTAGATTTCTTCGCTACATCCGAAAATGACCCATTTTTTACTGTATGACATCTCCTTCAAGAGATATGACCGTTCAACTTCAAGCGGCAAATTCATACCTAAATCGGCTATGACCTACGTATACCAATCTCCGCTCCACTGCCCCTCCAGGGAAATTGCTTGTTTTCTGATTGGAACGCCTTTGTTGGCGCTGCATAACTGATGTGAGCACCACCTGTTCAATCTCTGTTCCCCTGCCCCAGTACTGCAGCAGGAGAAGCCAAGGCCAGGTCGTACGACCTACCGCCCCTCAGCTACAGCATTTTAGCCAGAGCAAAAAATGGTAAGCTTATCCGTGTTTCTGCTGCTGTATTACTGTAGCTGTTTGTTAATTTACTTTGTTTTCACACTGGTTGCTACATATACTGGTTTTCTGAAGTCTGCGGCGCCCTTGTTGCTTGCTCACTGGGCAGCTGTGGCTGAGTAGCAGGTTGTAATAAATGAGGTCAATGCGAGACAGGAGAGCTGAATTCATCGAGTTGAAATACACAGAAGCTTGTTTGTTCGAGAGGCATTCAACAGCAGATCGTGGACCAGAGTTGCAGGATCTCCAGATATTGGCTATCACACCCTTCTGCCCAAAGCCCCATTCGCTTGTTCTAGAAAGAAATGCAGTGGCGCAAATCCATCTCGGAGTAAACTTGACTGGTGGGTTCACAGTGCTTACAGTGTTGATGAAGGTTCGAGTTCATTGTTAGGTTTTCATTTCAACAAAGACAATCCCTACTTTCTAATCGGTCTGCGTTGCCTGAAACCAGATCTCATCCTCAATCATCGAACTGCAAAGGTGTTCGTTCAGTGCCATGTTGGTGAGGAAATCCAAACAAAATCCAACTGTTTATGCTGAACGATACCGGAAAGAACAGCAAAAATCGCCTCCAAGAGCCTACAAGATCGATCGCCCAACACCTGGTCTGGTCGAGAGAACAGCTGTTATGGCCCAAACACAGTTTTCGAATTGGTTGAGACAACTGCTAAGTAGCAACCTGAAGATCTGGATTCCGAGTCAGATGTGTTTGAGGAACGTGCGCGATGCACAACGTTCACTCAGACGAGGCAAAGGGCTAGGGAGTTGCACAACGACTTGGTGGACGCTGATCTAGAGCTGTCAGACCTCCTGTATGAGCAGTATGGTGACTGTCTCTATGGGCCTAACATGAAAACACATGAAGCATGAGAAATGTGTGGCAGACCATGTGGCAAAGATGAAGTGGCAAATTTCTGTGGAAAAAATGTTTGCACTTTGGAGACCCTATGCCTACAGCAGAACGATACAGAGTACAGTGACTGCAACTAGTTGTGCCTATGGCCCAAAACGCAGTTTTTGGGAATTGGTAGAGATGACTAATACAGAGGAACTTGAAGGTTATTATGCTTTTTTCATCTCTACTCATAACAGGCAAGTCTTCAGACAGCTTGTGGGTGGATTCATTGTGCTTTTCTTTGAATTTTGTTCCACTCATAACAGGCAAGTCTTCGAACAGCTTGTGGGGTGGATTTATTGTGCTTATTATTGAACTCCGTCTCCTGCTTGTAACAGGCAAGTCTTTGGACAGCTTGTGGGGCGGATTCGGTAGGTCAGACAGAAATAAACTTTGCAAGATGAGGTGGAACAGCAAAGGCGAGCTGAAAATAACACAAAGCATGAAAATCTATCTAACATGACAGCCTTACAAAGACCACACGCGGTACTAATGGAGACAGCCCGCTAGCAGGTCATAGCCGATTTAGGTATGAATTTGCTGCTTGAAGTTGAACGGTCATATCTCTTGAAGGAGATGTCATACAGTAAAAAATAGGTCATTTTCGGATGTAGCGAAGAAATCTACATCTAGTAGAACAGACCCAAAGTAATAATAGCGGCTCTAATCGACGCAGTCCATTGTGAAGCTCAAAACAGAGTGAGAGCTGTAAGTGCAGATTTGCCGCGAAACTTTGAACGGCCATATCTCGGGAAGCAGACCTCCTAAAGCAAAACTGAAGTCATTTTTGGAATCAGTGGGGAAAAGTACATCCGGTGAACTGGTCAGAAATAATATTTTGGGCCTGGATAAAAAAAAATGATTTTTTGCGCACCACCAAAATTGCACTTTTTGTAGTAGTGATTTTCAACTGGCCATAACTCGCGATCGGGAGGTCGTAGCGAAAAAATGAAGTTAGTTTTGTACTCAGCAGGCTAAAATAGGTTTAGAAAACTGTCCCGTGACTCCGTTTAGGCTAGCCATCAAAAGATATGCTCACCAGGGGGCATTGATTTTCGGAACTTTGGACTTGCATATCTCCCGATCCAGGCCGAGCCTAGCCAAACGGAGCTCAGATTCGTAACCAGCTCATTAAATTGCATCAGATAGACTACTTTAAAATTAATTTGCAGCAAAAAATTTTTTCCGGAAACCTTGGAGGGGGCCAAACCCCCCCGCAACACCCCTTGGATTTTGACCAATTTGTGTGGATTATGTTTGGCCAGTAATGAGCTAACTTTGAAGAAAGTTCCAGGTGGCCCACGCTTCTGTGGCCGGAGTTATGGGCGAATATTTGCAAAAAATGGAGGGTGAATTTTCGCAATTTTTGGTACATTTCGGAAAATAACTGGCTAACCAGGTATGATACGGAAAAAGTTGAGTGGGGGATTTAAAGTATTTTGAAATAGCTATCGATTGGTGCGCATGGGAAAGCTGTCGGTTTAGAAATGCGCAAACGGCACACGTTTGAATTTGGGTCGTTAGAGGTCCAAAAATTGGCCAAAAAACGGCTGGCGAGCCAACTTTGAGGGGGTGGAGCTCCGGTTCTAGGGGGGTGTTTTTCTTCTAATATGCGCCGAAGGTCATCGTTCGTGGTCTAGTTTATGCTCATAAAATTTTAGCCGGATCGGTGAGATGAACCCCCTTGCCCCCTCTCTTCGTCACCTAAGCTGACTTTCTCGCGAAATGCATGTTAAACGTAAAGTCAGTTGTTGCAAAGATCAAAACCAGTGTATTTCATGTTTTTCATGCAGAACCAGTGTGGTGCATTTTGAAAATTTGAAACTAGGTAAAGTAATACTACTAGGTAAAGTTGTCACCTAAAAAACTAGGTAAAGTAATACTAGGTAAAGTTCTCAGCTAAGAAACTAGGTACAGTAATACTAGGTAAAGTTCTCAGCTAAGAAACTAGGTACAGTAATACTAGGTAAAGCCCAGAAAAACTAGGTAATACTAGGTAAACCTAAAACGCTCGAAATCAAGTCAAAATATTATTTTTTATGGTTCAATAGAACAATGATGAAGTTAGTGGAGTTAAAATGTACGAAATTTGACACATTTCAAGTAAATATTTGTATTTTATTGATCAAATAAGTCAGAAATTCATTCTCTGGGCCACTGTAATTGTGGGAAAGCCGGAAATTTGAAGGTTTGCTGACTGAAAAAGCCAAGTAAAACTGAAAATATCAAACTAGGTAAACTTGTTCTACCTAGAAGTACCTAGTTATGTGGATTTAAAACTAGGTAAAGTAAAACTAGGTAAAATAGAGTAACCAGCTAGGTAAAGTAAATCTAGGTACTTTTCCCGAATATTAACTACAGTAGGTAATACTAGGTATACCTAGTTACCTAGATAAAAAGTGTACCACACTGTGCAGAACAACGAGTTTCAATTGTGAAATATAGATTTTTCCACCTACAAGACCCGGGTCTTACAACTGGTGCAAAAATGAGCCCAAGTTTAGGCATTTTTCGGTTATAAGACCGGGGTCTTATGGGTGGAATACTCCAGTAATACATGTACACTCAGTGGCGTATCCAGGATTTCGGAAACGGGGGTGAAAAATTTTGAAAGTGCCTGGTTGGGCCGCTGCCTGACCAGGGTAAGAAAATGTAGCAAAATTTGCCTTCAAAAACGCGTTTAAAAGACATTCCAGGCTTAAAATTAACAAAAATTACAAGTTCTAGGAGTTTAAAGTGGCCTGGTTGGGCTTCTGCCCGACCAGGGCGAGAAAATTTTGAAAATTTAGCCTTCAAAAACGCATTTAAAAGGCTTTCTGAGCACAAAATAGACAGTTTTTGGTACATAATTCATTAGTTCGCTCGCTTATTTTTGACAGGCTTTTTCTTCCTACCTCCACCGCAAAGGGGGTGTACACACCCTACACCCCCCCTGGATACGCCACTGGTCAGTTGTTGCCAAGATAAAAAACCAGAGTATTTCATGCTTTTCATGCAGAACATCGAGTTTTAATTGCAAAATATAGATTTTCCACCTACAAGACCCGGGTCTTGTAACTGGTGCAAAAATGAGCCCAAAGTTAGGCATTTTTCGGTTATAAGACCGGGTCTTAAGGGTGAAAAAATCCGGTAATACATGTACACTACATGTTCTCTGTGTTGTGCCTACCTGAACGTGAACATACAGTACATCAGTTGCATTGGCAATTACAATAGTACCATTATTAGCGTTGGCCGGCCAGTTGTGTGCCAAATTGAGACCAAACGGCCCATCGAAGTATCGCTCAAATCTTGCCAAGAGAAAAATTTTAGAGCGTAATTCTTTGACTGTCGGAATTTCTACTCTAGTTCCGACTCCGAGAAACCACAAACTTCGGTAGCTTAGAATTTGTTTCCTGACCTGTTGTCCAAATGTGTCGCGGCAATTATCGCTTTCTTTTTCTTGTTTTACAGAAGCTATCAAGAATTCAGTGGGATGGTCTATGAGAAATTGCTTAGAAATTTCTTGAAAGTCTTGGTCGAATTTGAGCTTCAGGTTTATAGCGCCGTGGTAAAAGATTAGTTGGCCTTTTTGGCAGCGCAATCGTAAATCTACGAAGCGAATTCCCCTTTCCAACTGTTCAAGCAGTGTTTTATCTTGCGTTCTGACAAAGGGAATGTTAGTTGCGTTGTAAGCCATTGTGTTGTGGGTTCCTAAAATAATATTCACTTAAATTTACCTAATGTAGCAGCGAACTGCAAAACCACAAACCTGGAATACTGAGATAATCAATCCTCAAATCATCATCAACGTAACTGAGCCATCTACTGTAATCTATACTTCTCTGTGCTGCTGGTGTAGTGGTAGTGATAACTGATCTGCTAGTTGTCGTCACCGCAGGGGGTAACAGTCCTTTAATCGGTCTCACACACTCAACTGCAGTTACATTGCAAGCCGCATAGCATAGATCGCAACAGATAGGACTTTTCTGAACTTCAACAAGTCTGCAGCACTTTTTGTTGACCCTGCAGTCAGTGCGACAAGTCCACCAATTTTTGGTGCAACCCATCAAAATTCTTTGCGCTGACTTTATCTCAGGGGCTGGTGTGGTCTGGGTGATGTAGGGAGTCATGTTGCGCCGCCAGTGAAATAGTTTCATGGTTGGAGGGGTTGGTGGAGTAGCTGGAATTGGCGTTCTGTCTCGCCATTTGCTGTAAAGGGTGGCTTTTGGGTGTAGGGAGGCGTATTGGAGGGCCTGCTTGACGAAACGACAGGTTAGATACAGTGTAGCTAGAAGAACAATTATGTTCTCAGTTAGAGCTGCTAGGAGTTACAAGCGCAAAGATGTTAACCAATGGAGAAAGAAAGAAAGAAAGAAAGAAAGAAAGAAAGAAAGAAAGAAAGAAAGAAAGAAAGAAAGAAAGAAAGAAAGAAAGAAAGAAAGAAAGAAAGAAAGAAAGAAAGAAAGAAAGAAAGAAAGAAAGAACGAAAGAAAGAAAGAAAGAAAGAAAGAAAGAAAGAAAGAAAGAAAGAAAGAAAGAAAGAAAGAAAGAAAGAAAGAAAGAAAGAAAGAAAGAAAGAAAGAACGAACGAACGAACGAACGAACGAACGAACGAACGAACGAACCAACGAACGAACGAACGAACGAACCAACGAACGAACCAACAAACCAACGAACCAACCAATGAACAGACGAAACAAAAGAACTCAATGAACCTGTTAAGATGCTTTTGCGCTTTGATTTTGCTCTGATAGCTTTGCCTAGTAAGCATTTCTTGAAATGACGACCCCTTACACACTTTTTGAGTAACACTAAAATGAAGTCTGCTTTCAAGACTTTGCTGAGCTTTTCCATACATTTAACTGTGCAATGACAAGTAGAACATTTTGGTTTCCTTGAGCATGACCATAGCTTTGAGCCAATAGATCCGCGCCACAGGTATCGTTTACCAAGATAGGTCAATTTGCATTTTTTCTTATGAGAATCTCGTGCCCAACAAGATATACGTCATAAAAAACCTCGTCTACTGTTAATTTAAATATAGTCATGCTTAATTTAATTACTGATAAACTTAGGGCAGCGTTTGTTTTTCTTGCAGAAATGCGCAACGAACTTCTTCATTCGACTGAAGCAGTTTGACTGTTTTCTACAGGTCTCAAAGAAACCTAAAATTCCAAAATGAACATTTTTCTTCAGAAAATTTTCCCACCTTCTACGTTCTTGCCCAGCCGTTGCACCTAAAACATGGTTTGATCGCTGTTTTCAAACAGGTTCGATTTCCTATCAATTTTTACCTTATTTTCTGTATATTTTACTGCATCTTACCTTACCAGCTCCTTTTCGAAATGAACACTGATTACTACTATTACGTAATGCTCTAAAAACTGTACCTTCCGCTATAATATGCCTTTGTTTTAGGAAAGACACTGTTACCCTGTTCCTCCTTTTGAGTGCCAAATACAAAAGTAAAGAAAAGCAGGCACAAGAACAAAGAGAACAGGTGAAGCAGACATTACAGTGAGCTTCTGTTCGTCTGACTGTTCAGATAGATCGCCAGCTTATTGACAGAATTTGCATAAATCTTTGCCACTGGAAATATTTTACCTACCCGAATTCTCTGGTGTACCAGGTAGAAAAATACATTGCATACAACAACACACTCTATACAAAACAGCGTATTAACCACTGAGACTATAAAAATTAATTTGTACTACTAAATTATTTTGGTACAATATAGCATGGCTTTTGAAAGCTCAATTTTAGGCGAACACTAATCTTTTTGTTCGCCTACTCTCTATACGCTTTCTCTTGCCTTTGTTTTTATATAATTTGTCTCATTCTATTTTTAAAAAAATACCCAATATTCAGCGTTGAATTGTACTAAACATTGAATTCTGTGTGTTTCTTTCCAGAAATATCTATTTGAAATGGCGATTTTTTGATAGAAAAAGCAATTAACAGGCTTCCGGTTACTACTGTTATTTTACTATAGTATAGTAAAACAAAAATTAGTAATACTAGTGGTATTTTACTAGTAGTAAAATAATAGTAAAAAGTAAAATTACGAGCCAATAGTAAAGTAAAAATTAAATTAAATTAACAAAAACGGTCAATAGTAAAATAAAAATTTTACTACTATTTTACTAGTTTTTGGTGAATTCCAGCCAAACTCTTGATCAATTTTTCAATAAAAGATGTGTGGGAGTACTTTTGTTAGTCGAATTTCACACATTTTTCTCTAAAGTTCTTGAAAACCTCGTATCATAATCAGATTTAGCAACTATTTAGCACCAACATTAATTATTCATAAGATTTCGGCATTATTGATGCAAAATTTCCGATAAGGACTAGTAAAATCGTAGTAAAATAGTAGTAAAATTAGTAGAATTATTAGTAAAACAAAAATTAGTAAAATTGGAGCTGCCTGGTAGTAAAACAAAAATAAAAATTAAATTGAAGAGCTGAATTTGTAGTAAATTTAGTAAATAGTAAAATAAAAATCCACTAGTAAAATAACAGTACCGGTTACTACGTTTGCAAAGCATAGCTATGACTGATTGTTCGATTGGCCAAAATTTGCAGTATATCGAATTTCTGACGTTTGGCAACCTGACTACAAATTGACTAGAAACTAGACTGCATAGTTTTTATCCTGTATTTGACAACTACAAACTAAGACTACAAATTATTAACTAAGTCTACAAATTGAAATTCTCTGAGGAAATAGGTCTAACAGCGATGACTTCGTTCAGAAGCCTGCATTCCATTCCACTTGTATTCGGGACATAATTTCACTTCCGATTTACCAATCAGGCAAATGACATTTCTGTGCTGAACATAGAGCTGAGTTTCCACTCTATGGTCTTTAATTCGTCTGTTGACAGTCTCTTAGATGTCTCATCAACTTGGATCCGAAAATCCGTGCAATTGCTATTAACTTCGATGCGCATAATTTGGGTGCGAATATTCGTGAGAGAAAGGGTTTTCAGACTGGATGCTACTGGAGCTCTCAGAAGAATTTCAGGTAGTTGTCGCTGTTGTGGCTGGAGTGGCAGGCTGTCTCAACAAGTGCGGTTTATTGATAGGGTACCGCAAGGCAACAGTAATCAACGGACAGGGCTAGCAACAATGACTGGCCGGGAGTGGATCGGTATCGGGTCGTGCCAGTCATAGCAGACATCTAATATAACCGAGGGGTGACACCTCTATAAAACACCATAGTATGTAAATACTTGAATCACACCTGAAACGCGTACGTGCAATCATACAATACATACGTTGTATGTATACTCACTCACACGACACCACCCCCCTCCTCCAGAGAAGAGGCGGTGCACCGACAGAACAGAACTAGACAGAGCGACGATATCAGATATCATAAATTAGTCTTCTAGGAGGCTGAATGTCCTGCCGGTTTCTAAGGTTGTATCGCCGCTGCGGAGGTGTGAAGTACGGTGTTCCTGGCTGAGGTGCTGGCTGTTGTGGAGGCCCTTGAGCCCGTGGCATTCGTCCTCCAGCCGCTTCATCCTCAAGTGCTGACTGAATGTCATCTTCCTCCATGGTTGGCGCAGTGTAGTGTCTTTTGCAGCGCCTTGCATTGACAATCTGCCCATCTTCTAACCGATAGGTCCAGTAGCCCAAGACCTCTGTGACCATCAGTGGCTTGGTGTATGGCGTTTGACCCTTGCGCACTTGCACAGCCGGTCGTTTCACGCGCACCTTCTCCCCCTTCCGATAAGGACCAGGGTATCGGAGTTTGCCAATGAGCTTGCGATCAATGGGAGTGTCTGGCTTTGGACGAGTTGTCTTGGTAGGAGTGACAGCATCTTGTGATGGTGGCAGTGTTGCGAACTGGAATGGTAGCCGAGCCTGACGGTTGAACATCAGCTCTGCTGGACTCTTGCCTTGACCCAGTGGGGTAGCACGATAACTGCCCAAAAAATCGCAGATGACTGTGTCCCATTGCTGTCGAGTAGGGTCTGCAGGCAGAGTCTCGATGATGCCCTTGAGTGTGCCATTGAATCGTTCTACCAGTCCATTCCGTTCAGGACTGTAGGGCGTGATTCTCATGTGGCGAATTCCACGACTGGCTAGGTAGTTCACAAACTCGTAGCTGGTGAATTGAGGACCGTTGTCACTCAAAATCTGCGCAGGGTGTCCATAGCGAGCGAACACATCCTTGAGCCAGTTGATGATGGTGGAACTAGTGATGTCCTCAGTCCACAGTGTCTCAGGGAAGCTGGACATGTAATCGATAAGCACAATGCAGTATCCACGGCCGTTGGGTGCATTGGCAAACCGACCAGTGATGTCGATAGCCAGCTCAGTCCAAGGAGTTGTGGGTCTTGGTCGCTCCTGAACTGGTTGCTTGACACATGCGGTGGACTTGGAACTTTGCTCACAAGGTTGACACAGCTTGACCATCTGAGTGGCTTGTGAATCGATTCCCGGCCACCAGTAAGTTGTTCTGAGCAATCGCTTCATCCTGTCAATCCCAGGGTGACCCTTGTGCGCAAGATGCAAAATCGTTTGCCACATCGCCTGAGGAGCCACAATTCTGCCTTCTCTGGTGACGCAACCATCCTCCACAGAGAGGGTGTCCCAGACTGACTTGTAGGGTTGTATTGGCAACGGCAATTGCTTCTTTGGCGTTCCAGCCTTCAGGTGCTTGATGACTAACTGCAGAGACATATCTCGAGCAGTTGTCTGTTGTAGGCAGCGCCAGGTCGGTCCCTTTGGTGTTTCTGCCACAGCGTGAAGTGCACGCACATATGGGTCAGGCACACCCACATGCTGATGGAGAGCTTGGCCTGCGCATGCCGAGTAACCAACTCTGCAAGGAAACGTCAGAACGTCCTTGGCATTGCGCAACCTGCAGTTTGACTCAGGAATCCTGCTGAGTGCATCAGCAACAACGTTTGCTTTTCCAAGTGTGTGCTGCACTGTGTAGTTGAACACACTGAGTCGCTCAAACCACCTCTCGAACTTGCCACTCTTGCGACCAGTTCCATACTGCTTCAGAAGAGAAGTGAGTGCTTGGTGGTCTGTTCTGAGCGTGAAGTGACGGCCCAACAGGAACTTTTCCCAGTACTCTGTGAAGTACACTGCAGCTAGTGCCTCTCGCTCACTGGCAGAGTAGTTCCGTTGGCGCTCATCCAAGGTATGGCTGCCATAGGCCACTGGTCTCTCAGTGCCATCTGGTTGTATCTGGCTCAGAGTGGCGCCAATACCACAATCACTTGCATCTGTAGTGAGGATCGTCTTCCTGTTGGGATCAAACAGGGCCAATCGTAGATCCTTGGACACAACTTGCTTGAGACTGTCGAAAGCCTTCTGCTGTTGAGTGCCCCAAGTGAACTTCACATACTGCTGGTTCATCTTGCCTGTTTTGCTCTTGGCCTTTCTTGTGAGAGCTCGCAGTGGTTCCGCCATCTGGTGGAGAGCTGGAATGTACTCTGATTGGTAATTCAGCATCCCCAGAAATCGTTGCACTTCCTTGGTGTTCTGTGGCACAGGAAAGTCGATGATTGGCTGTAGGTTCTCCCTAGCAGGCTTGATCTTTCCATGTGACACAACGCGACCCAGAAACTTGATCTCAGGCTGGCCAAATCTGCACTTCTTCAGGTTGAGTCGAAGGTTGGCTCGATGCAGTTGATCCAACACTTGCATGAGAGTCTGGTCGTGAGTCTGCTTGTCTGGTGCATTGATGATGATATCATCAACATAGGGAGTGCACCCAGGTATGTCTTGAAGTAGCTCAAAGATGAACTTTTGTGCCACAGCCCCAGCATCACAGAGTCCCATGGGCAACCTGTTGTACTGAAACAGGCCCAGTGGAGTGATGGTAGCAGTCAACAACTTGCTGTCCTCATGTAGTTCAATGTTGTGGTAGAACTTGACCAGATCCAAGCTGGAGAAAATCTTGGATTTCGCGAGGTGCTGGTGAACATCTCTGATGTTTGGAAGTGGGAACCTCACTGGCTTCACAAACTTGTTGAGGCGCGTAAAATCGGTGGTCACTCGAACTGAACCATCTGGCTTGTCTGCAGCAACCATTGGGTTGACACAAGTGGCCCGATCAACCTTGGTCCAAATGCCCAGGTCAGCCAATTCTTGAATTGCCTTGAGTGTCCCCTCCTGCCTGTAGATTGGAATGGATCGAAGCTTGCACTCATATGGCTGCATGCTGGGTTCCAACTCAATTCGATGCTTGAGGTTGGGAATGAGACCCATTCCTGGACTGAGAAGACTAGGGAACTGCTTAGCAATGAGCTTGTGGTAGTCCCTCTGCGATCCAGCGTCTGCTCCTGCCCCTTCCACACCGGGTGAGAGTTGTTGATGTGTCATCTGTTCCTTCACAGTGCAAACAGTGAGATTCTGACCAGAGAGTTGCAGGTTCAGAGCCTGGATGCAGTCCTTGCCTAGCACAGCGCTACACTGAGCTGGCAAGATGAAGAACTTGGCTTCTGTTGATCGGCCATTGAAGGTGATTTTACAAGGGAACACCCGCATAGTGCCCTTGATAGTGGTGCAGTCAAAGTTGCGAAGCTGGCAGTCAGTAGGTGTAGACTCCAAGCCCGGGAAGAGATCCCTGACCATTGGCTCTGGCAGTCCAGAAATGTCGGCTTGACTGTCCACAGCACAGGTAACTGTCCTGGGTGGTTGGCGAGGCGGTTTGACTTGCACTGCCAACCGAAAATCCTGTTGCTGTACAGCACCAACTCTGATACCCCCAACTGACTTGGTTGAAACAGGACTCTGACGGGTTCTCTGCCGACAGACTGACTCAAAATGGCCCATCTTGCCACAGTGGTTGCAGGTCTTGTCCTTTGCCGGACACTGCTTCCACGTTTGGTGCCTGTTTCTGCCACAGTAGCTGCATTTTGATCCCTGCTGTGACTGCTTGTTCTGACCACTACCCCACATCTTCTTCTTTCCACTTTGCGTTGGCTTCTGTTTGTTGACTGCGGCAACAGTGGAGTTGACTGGTTTTGCGGTCTCCTCGATGGCTGCTTGATCGGCTTTGGCAGTTTCAGCTGCCTGGAGAAGGTTGAAAAATTCATCCAGGTCTGGTTCCGGTTTGGCTAACAGCTGTTCCTGTAGTGGCTTGTAGGTAGGCCCAATTGCACACACGAGTTGAAGTGCCAAAAAGTAGTTGTCGTTCTTGTTCTCCAGACTGCACTGTTGTAGCGATCGTCTGAGGCGACACAACAGTTCGTTGGCTGTTTCCCCGGGGTAATGTTGGATAGATGTGAAATCCTTGTACGCCCGAACTGTCGATCGTTTGGTTTGGAACAGCTTGGTCAGCTCAGCTCGGTAGTGCTGGTGTGGTGTTGTAGCCCGATCCATGTTGACACTGTCTCTGAAGCGCCGTATGGCCTCAGGTCCCAGTCGGCTGGTGATTGCTGAGTTTTTCGCATGGTCGGACATCTGGTGATTGAGCCTCATCTCTTGTTGTTCCACCCACAGGTCCATTTCGAAAATGAAGTCCTCCCACGATCGTGTTGGCTCTGAATGGCCGGCTGGCCAAAACGGTTGAAGATCTGGGATGCTCCATCCTCGCCGGTTGTCTGCAGTCGGGACACCATTGTGTCCTACTGCTAGCTGCTCATCCGCCATCTGGCACGTGTCCACAACCAATAATGCACGGTGCGTTGGTGTGACGCTGCTACTCTTCTGGCCGGAACGAAGATGCGAAGACGGTGCTCAAACTCGCGACCGAGATGAGTCGTCTTTTTTCTGCCGCCAAAAAAAAAACGCGTTGCCCTCTGCTATGAGTGTGAATTGACCGCCGGTGGAGAGTGACTCGACCGTCTGATTGTTGCCGTCCACACTGAGTCGAATTGACACCGATCGTCTGCCAATGTTGTGGCTGGAGTGGCAGGCTGTCTCAACAAGTGCGGTTTATTGATAGGGTACCGCAAGGCAACAGTAATCAACGGACAGGGCTAGCAACAATGACTGGCCGGGAGTGGATCGGTATCGGGTCGTGCCAGTCATAGCAGACATCTAATATAACCGAGGGGTGACACCTCTATAAAACACCATAGTATGTAAATACTTGAATCACACCTGAAACGCGTACGTGCAATCATACAATACATACGTTGTATGTATACTCACTCACACGACAGTCGCAATATTTTGGTGTTCAATTGACAGTAGTCCAACGTTAAAGACTTTAGCTGCCTGAACTTTGCCACCGTTTGAAAGAGAAGCTCACTTGCACTGACCTCTTTAGTGTCAATGGTCATGCGTCGGAAAGAGAGCTGCTGCAAGGTGTTTCGCAAACAGCTCTGCTCCATTGCTTCCGACAGTCTCATCACTTGAGCTGGATTGGTCCCGAAATTGTAGTGGTGAAGCGTTAGAACCCGCAGTTGTTTTAGGCTATTCAAAACTTGACACACTTCCTGAACCACATCTTCTGTGAACCTTTCTGTTAAATTCAGTTGAGTCAGATTTGGTAAACAGTGCAGCAACGTGCATCTTCGCTCACCACTATTCTCATACCAATCCAATCTAGTGATGTTGGGCAGATGCAGGTTTTGTCTCCAGTCGACTTTACCAAGATTGCAATGGTTTAGTTTCAAAGTAAATTTAACCAGTGACAGAACAGCCTTCGCACAGTTCGTGTGATTGTCGAATTCTGCATTCCAAATCTCAAGTTCTAATTTCGCCACTCCCCCAATCAACTCCTTCAGGATGCAGAGTTGATGGAATCCGTTGTTACAGTCAAACGAAATTTCAACTGTCATCGCAGCCCACTTGCGAAGCACATCTGGTATTTGAATGCAGGGCAGCCACGGTAATGGCCTTCCTGAGTTGCTTATGTTTGATCCGCTTGAGTCGAATTTGAATTGGTTAGTCTGAAATGCTATCAAGTGATGCAGGTAGATTTGAGACTCAGCTGCCAACAAATAGGAGAAGACCGATTGATATCTGTCCATATAGTCGAATATGTCTGTGTGTATTTTGCTTTCTAGCCAACTGAATAACCCTTCTATGTCTGCGCCTGGAGAGTCCAGCCAACGTGCCAGGTACCCAGCCGCAAAATACTCAACGAAGACCTGGTGCACAAATCGCCACTTCTCCCTTTCTTCGCCTGTGCTCTGATCGAACTTTCTCCATAGAATCAATAGCCCAGTCTCTGCTGCTTTCTGCATCAGGGCATCGTTCTTTGCCAACTTGATTGGCACTTTAGTTGACATTCCAGTCCACATACCAGTTTTCATGAGCTCCAGGAATGCCAGTTGACCAAGATAGACTTTCAACGCTGCTCTGTCCTCTACCACAAGCTTCTTCTCTCTAATGCAGCGAGAAATGGTGTACTCTGTGAAGCATTTGAGCAAGATGTGTAGACAGGCCGGGTTGTGGGGGTCAAGGCTGATCTCCTCTTTAGCCGTGTCCAGGACACAGAGTATTGCCAAGTAGAGAGGGGTGCTCCACAACTGTCCCATCTGTGTCATCCGGTTCAGTAGCTCAAATCCCTCTCCATCTTCCTTCCAACCCTGGCCATGCAGGAACTCCTGTTGGGCTTTGACTGTTGTCAGACCTTTTATGGACAGGAGGTGTGTGGCAGATGTTTCTTGTACGAGGGTGCGCACATGTGACGGTCTGCTGGTGACCATCACTCTGAGGGAGGGCAGCCTGTTTCCAGAGATGATGTTATTGACCTCTTCACAGGACTGGTCGTACTCGTCGAAGCCGTCCAGCAGCAGCAGAGACTGCTCTGCGGAGGTCTTGAACCGATCCAGCACCCAATCCGCACACTCCTGCAGGTGTAGACCCACAGCTGCAGCCAGTGTCTGCACCTTGCCACCGTTCAGGCTAGCCAGAGGTAAGAGAAACACAGTGGTAAAGGTTTGGTGAAGGTAACGGCTGTCCTGGGAGGAGTGGTCTGATTCTTCATTGGCCCAATCAGATGCCATCTTGTTCAGAAAGGTACTTTTCCCCACTCCTGGCTGCCCCGCTATGAGAATTCGGTTTCCAAGCTTTGTTGACATCAGTATGTCCTTGTGTTTCAGTCGCCCAGCTAAGTGCTTAAACAGTGTACCAATTAATTTACTGCCCAAATTGTTTGAACAAAGCTTTTTACCTCTTCTTCCTCCTTCAAACTGTTCAGTTTGTCTTTCAGTTGCTGATACTGCTGCTCATGGAATCGGATTCGCGCTTCCAGAAAACTGACTTTTTCCTGTGTTGGCAAAGGTTGCTGTCCTTCCAACTGCTTTTGATGTTGTTCAAACTGCTTCACTTGTTCTTCAAATAACTTCTGCTGCTCTTCATACCACTTCTTTTCTTCCTTCAGGTTCGAGCGTTGTTCCAGTTGCTTTGGCGGTCGCCTCTCACGCTCATCTCCAGCAAGTTCCTCAGTGCGAACTTCAACTATCGCCGGCTTCACATAGCAGTCGTGTATTGCTGTATTAGGCAACAGATGATTCCAAGCCCTAGATACGTTTTCGCATCTCTGCCGCAGAAATGCTTTTAAAACTTTGATCTTTCGACTGTCACTGCTTTCTCCAGACGCCTCTGCTTTAGCTAGAAGAATTAAACAGTTCAAATTTGATTCTTTAGAAGTCAGTTTACCCTCTCCAAAATGATCGCCGAGCTCATCAGCTATTTTTCGAGTGCTCTCATCCTTTCGCAAAGCATCCACTAGTTGAGCTAACGAACTGAGCCGAGCTTCCAGTATGTACCACAGCTTCAATATACGGTCTTGATCGTTTTTCTGAAGATTACATATGTTACCACTAGCAAGTTTGACATTACATTCGAGAAAATACCGCTTCAGTTTGGATCGTCTGCCAGTCGGTCATCTGAATTACATTCGAGCTGAGGAGTGTCAGAGCAATAGGAGAGACCAGAGCTGCCTTGCTGCTAGCGAAGCGCTTCACTCGTTCGCTACAGAGGACAGAACGTTCTTGGACAGTTAATGGCATTCTGTGTGTGACAAAAGTAGGCTTGGTGCGCTCAGCTAGCTAGAGTTGAGTTACCTTGCCACAGTGTTATCAGAGGACAGCGAGGCTGCAAAATCCTGGACAAATAAAGATAAGCAGAAAGAAGGTGGGCTTTGAAAGGTGCATAAAGTGCAAGCGCACTTTATAGCTCTGACAGAAAAACAGAAAAACCTTTAGTGCACAGCTTACACAATTCTAATGAGTGGAAGTCAGCATTCCCAACTTCTTTACCGTTTGCTTGATGCTGAGACCAACCAAGCTTCCAAAGTTTTAACCATTGCTCATGCTTGCCTCAAGTTCTGTTTATCAGCAAGACAAAATAGCATTTTTGTAAACATACTAATTACTGTACCTTACTTTGCTTCACTGTTACGTGCCGAGTGTAGAAAGAACAGCACAACAGAAAGAACGACAAAGCGAAGAGGTAGGCCAGACATAAAGTTGAGCTTTTATTCATCCGGCAGGAAAGACAGATCGCCAGCACATTGATATAATTTACATAAATCCTTGGCACTGTAAATATTTTGCCTAGCCATGACTTTACCGGAATTTTCGGCCCGGTCGCTTTTTCATAAAATAATCGGCTTGATTTAAATGAGCCAAATTTAGCTCTTTTTCATAGTTTTCCATATTGAGACTCAATTTTGAATTTTGATCGTAGACTCATATATAGTACGTTATTTCTCTAACAAAATCAAAGAAAACGAGGTCGAAAATTCGTTAGAATATTAAAGAACAACCTTAAAAGAACACAATTATATTGAACCACACTGAAATCACAAGAAAATACACAAAAATGCTCTGTGTTTAAGCACAAATTAATTCGGGCCGCGCATCGTGGCATCCCAGAAAGAAAATAGCATATATTCAAATAATATTAAATACAAAATGCGCATTAACAACTGAGACCATAAAAATTAATTTGTACTCCTAAATAGATAGCATGGCTTTTTGAAAGCTCAAAATCTACAATACGCTATGCACCATGAATTATAAAATCAATAAAGACGCATTTTATCATCCAAATTGTTCTTTATACTGTGCAATTATCTCTTCGACAGCTTGTGGCTCAGCTAGCGTGCTAATATCTCCAATCTCGTCCGTTTTTCCCACCGCCAATTTTCGCAGAATTCTTCGCATTATCTTACCGGACCTGGTTTTCGGCAGATTTGGGGTGATCTACGAATATATGAACAAACTAAAACCACAAATTTGCATTATACCAAGATCTTGTCAGGAACGGCGTATCCAGCGATCGAATTTTTGACCGACTGCTTGAGTTCTTCGAGAATCTGACTTTCCGAGTGTCCGAGGTCGCGTTTCAGGATGATAAAGGCAAAGATGCCATCGCCTTTCAGCTCGTGGGGGAAAGGAACCACCGCACTTTCGGCAACATCTGGGTGTTCGTCCTAAAATATAACCCATCCATGCGCGGTTTTTCAACTATCGAAAACCCGACTGGATTATGTTTCAGTTTACACTTATGTCTTGAACCAGAAAAAAGGGATCTCTTCTTACAGTCAGGCACTTAACGCCGTTTATGGTACCGACACCATATAAGGTGCCGGTACCATATATGGTACCGGTACCGAGGGTAGTGGTACCATATATGGTACCGTCACCATATATGGTTCCCTGTGGTGTCGGTACCATAAACGGCGTTAAGTCCCTGACTGTTTTACCAGGACGTCTTCAATTTCAGCAGTTCCCAGGCGGTGCCCAGACACATTCATGACGTCATCCATGCGACCTGTGATTGCGAAATAGCCATCCCCGTCAGTTTCCGCCCCATCTCCAGTTGTGTAGTGGTCTTAAGTAAACTAGTATTTAGTAGCAAGCAAGCTGGAAAAGTAAAGTTTACTTGGAAACATCTTGAAGTAGGTGTCGACAAAGCGAGGGTGGTCGCCGTAAATGGTGCGAGCCATTCCAGGCCACGGTTGTGCCATGCACAGTGCGCCTGAGGCTGGGTACTGGAGTTGGTTGCCTTTATCGTCTAGTAGAACTGTGTTGATACCATAGAAAGGACGCATCGCTACTGCAGGGTGGATTGGACTGAGAGGTTCGGCAGGAGAGGGCGACAGACAAATTCCTCCCGTCTCTATAATGTGCATTGTATGCATACAAATGTAGTTTGGGTGTTAATTGGTTGTGTTTGTTTCTATTTTCAGTTTCTTTTGCTGAATTATTGTCTGGTTTCGTTTTTTGGTTTGGATTAGTTCAGGGGTTTAGTTTAGTTCGATTTAAGTTTGAATTGGATTTTATTAATCTTGGTGTTTTAGGGTTGAGTTCTGTTTTGTTTTAGTTATTCCATTTGTTTTCCTTAGGTTTCAGGTTTGTTTTGTTTCTCTTTCTGCTTTAGTTTAATGTTTGCTTTCCTTTGCTTTTTGTTTGTAGGTGTTTGTTTGAATTAGTTTTGTTTTTGTATAGAGGTTTCAATTTTTGTTTAGTTTTGAATTGTTTTTTGGATTCGTTTGATTTTGATTCAAACGACTATTTGTAGGTATTTAGTCTATCGTCTACTAACTACCCTAATAGATGTGAATTTGTTTTACAGTTTTTCATTTCATTCTTGTCTCCCCCTTACCAGTTTGCCACCAGGTATCAACCAACATACATCTGTTGTCCCCAACCACATCATGATACCAGTTCCAGGCTTCGTGATTGATGGGTTCTCCAACTAAACTCAATCTTTCTCTTTTCACCACTCCACTCACTAACATTGCTACCAGATCCAAGTACATGTAGCGAAGACCTATCATGTTTCAGCACCCAATCATCTCCGTGTTTGATCAGCAGTCGTATCGCAGTTGGTGCACCATAAAACTGGTTAATTCGAAGTCGTTCAACCATCTCCCAATAGCGTCCTAAAAATATGCTAGTACATTGTATGTAACCAAATAAAAACACTAAACCTGCTACCAGGGTCAGGGTAAATAGGTGTGCTTTCAAAGAGTACGGAGGTGACCCCATTGGCTAGTGGGGCGTAGACCACATAGGTATGGCCGGTTATCCAACCGATATCAGCAACGCATCCAAATACGTCACCTTCATGAACGTCAAACACTAGTTTGTGCGTCAACATCGCGTAGAGTAGATAGCCCGCTTGACTGTGCACTATGCCTGAAAAGGGTTTCATTAAAAGGATGCATTCGGTGAGGCTAGGCTTAGGCTTAGGCTTAGGTTCAGGCTCAGGCCTTTGTTTATGAAAAGACGTTTAAAAATTCGCGGTTTTCCTGATGGTTCCATCGCTACATAGTATTACAGTCATGTCTCCTTAATCCAGACAAGTTGGGACCGGCCAATTTTGTCCGGATTAGCAGCGAATTTCCGGATTAACGAATCAAAGCTAAAACACTGTTTTTCAGGTCAAAGGTCTAAATGACAGCTTTTTGTTAGTTGCATATCAGATTCAGCAGTTGTACCTCCTAATTAAAACCAAAAAACTTATTTCAACTGACTATAGCTCCTAAAAAGGCAAAAATAATCACATTCTGACTCAAAGAAAAGCATTATTCAATTAAAGATTCACACCTGAATTGAGAAATTGCGCATGGATTTTGTTCAAATTAACCAAATCCGGATTAACGAATCACTTTACCATACAAATTTCGAAGTTGGGACCCCAAATCTTCTGTTCGGATTAACGAATACGGATCCGGATTATCGAGTCATATAACATGGGGGAAAATTGGGACCTGGCCTAATCTTGTCCGGAAGGCGAATATCCGGATTAACGAGGTCCGGATTAACGAGACATATAATAATAATAATAATAATAATAATAATAATAATAATAATAATAATAATAATAATAATAATAATAATAATAATAATAATAATAATAATAATAATAATAATAATAATAATAATAATAATAATAATAATAATAATAATAATAATAATAATAATAATAATAATAATAATAATAATAATAATAATAACTTTATACAACGCACATGCCCACCAAAGCAAGCCACCAATAACCGAATAGAGCCACATGTGAGGTAAATGCATACATTGTACATACCCTTGGGTTTTCCGGTACTGCCAGAAGTGTATAGCATAAAGAGTGCATCTTCGCTGTCCATCGGTTCGGGGTTACACCAGGTCGGCTGACGGGCCATTTCCTACAAAACTACAGAGCATTTCGTGTCAAGACCGCTCAAAAAACTACAGTAGTACCCGTTCCAAATTGAAGTCCCTACTCATTCTCCAGGGCACCTGGTCCCCAGTTCTTTTCATCACGAACACCTTCTGCACATGGGCGCATTTTTCCAGCGCCGTATCCACAATACGCTTCAGTGCAATTTTGCGCCCGCCGCGCAACCCTTCATCGGCCGTGATTACTGTATCGGCGCCCGCTGACAAACAGTGCAACTGTTACAAAAATTTGCATAGTACGCTACTTACCATCGTTGATACGCGTGGCTAAAGCATCGGCAGAGAATCCGGCAAAAACCACCGAATGGATGGCTCCGATGCGCGCACAGGCTAACATGGCGGCCACGGCTAGGGGGGAGATTGGCATGTAGATTATCACTCGGTCGCCTTTGGTTATTCCGTGCTCCAGAAGGACGTTGGCCATTTGACACATCATTATTTGCAGATCTCTAACAAATTTATCCTTAGCCTTTTGCTAAATTTCAGTAAAACTTCTAATCTCTGCAAAGTATCCCCTATCACAATAGTGGATATATGAATAAAGGTGTAGTTATTGGAGTCAGTATCCAAGATGTAAAGAACAGGATATCAACTTTTTAGCTCCAAAGCCCAACTAGCCAATAACTACACCCGCGCAAAGGCAATCGCCACGGCACTGCTGAATGCGTCTGAGTCGTGTGGATCTTGTGTTGCGCTTATGGCTTACTAACGCCAGTTGTCTTCTGTTCTATGGATCGATTCTAGGTCCATATGCCCCCCACCATGGAATAAGGTAGCATCCATGGGTACGTTTTTTTGGGCTCGGCCAGGCCCAGCAGGCCTTTCAGCAGAGGGATATCCGCCCGGCATCAAAATCCAGCCCGGCCCATTGGTTTTTGTTTTGTCTAACTAAAGTTTTGAAAATTTGGTCTGAATTCTCAAATTGAAAGCTAAAATTAAAGTTAAGCTTTCAAAAGTAGCATTTTAAAACAGAAAAACGAGTGTGTATTTCTATTTTGTGCTTAATTTTAATTTCGCTCTAAAATTTCTGTTGTGCATCCCCACACCGCCGGCCCGGCCCGCCTCTCAAAAATTGACCCCGGCCAGGGGTGCCGAAAATCCTAAACGGGCAGAGCCGGCCTGGCTCTTGCTGGTGGGGGGGATGATCGCAGAGGGCCCAATCCAGGCCAATTTTGGGTGGTGGAAGACCTCTTTTAATCATACATGGGCCGGGGGTGTGGGGTATACCCCTCCCCTCGCCGGACAATACCAGCCCCTCAGCCGGCCATACCCCCCTCCCCCACCCCCCGCCCCTGGAGGGAGAAAATTTTCGCTTATTTAAGCCAAATAGGCGTTTTTTGGCCTTTTTTCTCGACCCCCCAACGTCTCCATTCCCCCCTCCGGATTTTTCCTGCCCATGTATGCTTTTAATGTATACTAACAAGAATAATTTAAAAAAAAGAAAAAATTTTCTGAAAAATTCATCAGCCGGTCAGATTAGAAGTGAGCCAAATGTTGGTGATAACCTGAAATCTCAGAGAGGACCCAAGCGCTGCCCCTCAGAGTTTCCGCAATTTCCGCTCATATGCTTCAGGCTCAGTTAGCCTGTACAAATGACAAGGTGCATCATTATTTGGAGCTGTCCATAAACTACAACGTTTAGAGAGGGGCTGGGGTAGTCGGTTGAACGTCAGAAAAACGTTGCAGGTGTGGGGTTTGGTATCATCGAAAACGTCAACGTTTTTTAGGTGCCTAAGAAGGTTTTGTTGCAACTATATTACAAGGAAAACTCGACCCAGTTCATCTTCCTAACTGCCAAAATGGTAGTTTACTGTTAAAAATTTAAAAGTTTTCATTTTCATAGCTTTTACTAGGGACCGGCAACGGCGGCCAATTTTGCGCCGCTCCGCGTGCCTAATTTTCTTCGCACGTTTTCACCACACTGGTGTCGCGGGGATCAAAATCATGTTTTTTTAAAAAATGCGGCTAGAAAAGCGCGTTCTTTTTTTATGGTTTTTTGTTTTGATTATTTTAACATAACTATTCACCCAAATCACCTTGCTATACGCTAAGCTGCGGTTGTTTTCGGCTAAAATAAGCGGAAAAACAGCGTCAGTGTAAAAAAAAGTTTATGATCTCAAAAGGTGCGCCCGACGGTATTAAAGAGGCATTGATCATCTTTCGTTTGAGCCATTTTTTTTCGGCATCGATGCAGCCAAAGATCCCGGAAATCAGATTGAAATTTTACATGGTTAAGCATAGCCAGAATCGGTATTTTTTCAGAAAACGAAAGTTTGCTCTTAAACAAAGAACAAATCAAAAAGGTGCGCCCGCTTAAATTTTAGTTTAGGTGTTGCTCTTACTAAAATCACTCAGATTTGGCGTCCTAGGTTCGTAAAAGATCCCGGAAATTGGGTTAAAGTTGATGAGGTCGTTAAAATTAGAGGGTATCGAATACGAACGTATTGGGGATCCTGAGCAGCCCAAAGCCAATGGTTTATATTTTGCTTCTTGACAATCCTTTGCTAGTTTTGCGTCTCTGCTAATCAATATAAGGTGAATCCTGCTCAGGCTTAACGTGTGTAGTCAATAAATATGGTACAAAAGCGGGAAAACCTGTAATCGCTTATTCGAGTTAACTTCATGTAATTCGTTTTCATTTATATGTCAGTGGAATTCCTTCAAATTTTCAGCGTTTATTCATAAGTGTTAAAGATATTTTTTGCCCAAATTTGAGCTGCATATTCCAACGCAAACAGGCACGGAAGGTAATCCAGTAACGAACGAAAGTCGGATAGGGTTAGGTGTAGCTTGGGGGGGAATCAGGGAAGGTCAGAAGTGGACTAGATATTAATTAATTAACTTTCTTATGACTATACAACTCCGGAACGTGCGCTATACTGATGCATACCCCTAGGGGTATTTTTATATTTGGAAAACAAACCCTCAGGAGCGTGTCCTGTACTGATGCATACCACTAGGGCATACATGGGCCGGGGGGTAAGGGGGTATACCCCCCCCCCCCCCCCCCCCCCCCCTCGGCCGGCCATACCCCTCCCTCCCCCACCCACCCCCCTCCCGGTGGGAGGAAATTTTCGCTTATTAAAGGCAAAATAGGCGTTTTTTGGCCTTTTTTCTGGGGGACCCCCCACCCGAGGTTTCCAACCCCCCTACCCCCTCCGGATTTTTCCGGCCCGTGTATGCCTAGGGGTATTTTTATATTTGGCAAACAAGCCCTCAGGAGCGTGCCCTGTACTGATGCGTGTCTAGGGTATTTTTATATTTGGAAAACAGGCCCTCCGGGAGCCAATGCCCAATACTGATGCGTCCCTCCAGGGGTATTTTTATATTTGGAAAACAGGCATACATGGGCCGGAAAAATCCTGAGGGTATGGGGGGTCCAAGAAAAGCCAAAAAACGCCTATTTTTACCTATGCTTGCAAAATCTCTATCTGGGAGGGGGGTGGGTTTGCCCCGGGGGGGTATTATTTTCTCTTCTGGGGGGGGGTGGGGGGGGTTGGCCGCCGAGGGGGTATTGCCGGCAGGGGTACACCCCCGGCCGTATGGAAAACCATTCCTTACAGGTCATCCGCCGATGGGGGGGGGTTATGGGGGGTCTGGCGCCGGCCGGGGGGGGTCTGAACCAAAATTTTGGGGGGGGGGTGTGGACACTAAAAACCCCCCAAAAACCAAAAAAAACCCCATTTTTTGGCCTAAAAATAGCCAAAAATCGCTAATTTGGGCTGAAATACAGCTCTTCCCTTTTCAAATCGAAAATTTACTCCGTCTGCACGAGGCCTTTTTTACATCTCAATTCCCGGGGGGGGGTGGGGAGGGGGTGGTGGGGGGTCCCCATCCGGGGGGGTCTGGCCTAAGTCGGGTGGGGGGCAGACCCCCCAGACCCCCCCCTGTTACATGTATGGAAAACAGGCTCTCCGGAGCCTGCCTATACTGATGCGCCTCTAGGGGTACTTATATATTTGGCAAAACAGGCCCCCGGGGCTTGCCCTATGTTGATGTAGTGATCATTAGACTCGCCAGGCGAAGGGCTTTCAAATGATATACAACACGACCATTTTGGGCGATTTTGGAATGTTTCCAAAAATAATCGATAATCGATATTTATCGACAAATCATGTTAATTTATGATTAATTATGATTAAAAACATCGGTTCCTGATTCCCCCGCGCTACACCTGATCCGGAATTTCTCACCAAAGTACAAATCGGAGGAAGTAGGGGGGCCAATCCGGGGGTCTGGAATATTTCGGGTGGGGGGGGCAGACCACCTGTTACATGTATTGTAGCAGCTCATCCTTGTCTGAAACTGTAAGTGTAGTGTCTGAAACTGTAAAAGAATTGTGCCAGAAACATCGGAGAGGGGGAGTGGAAAAGATCGTTTTGATGGGGGGTGCTCCCCTTTCGGGGGGTTGGCCCAAGTCGGTGGGAGGGGAGCAGAACCCCAGCCCCGCTGTTACATATACAAATGTACCTGGAAAACACAGGAATACCAGTTCACACTCTACTATTCAGTTCTAGTTCGAGCTACCAAGGTGTTTGTTCGGTATATAAAGGTGGTAGACGCAGTCCTACAGTCTTGGTATATAAAAAATGTAAAAGAAAATCGCATTGCGATTAGAATGACACCGGTCCCATCAAAATCGGCGCAGGGGTTTACGAGTGACAGTCTGATAAAGTACATCGGTCATCGGTATGCACGCTGCGGTCAACTTTCTAGGAAGAAAAGGTGGCACGCTGGGTGACGCAGTTAAACGGTCATAACTCGCTTATTATCCAACCAATTCCGTTCCGGTTTGTTTTGTTAGACTGCATAAATTGTGCTCTTTTCAATTCTGAAGCCGAATTTCGCCTAGGAGCATTTTGAATTTTCGCGTGCCGGTCCCTACTTTTACTACTTACTATCTTTTAGTTTTTTTGTACAATACTACATATATTTTACATTGTACATTTTCCATTCATGGAGACAGTATCAAGTTTAATTCAGGCGGGTCACCGAAAAACTTTGGAGTATTTAGGGTGGTCATGCTGAAAAAGGTAAAAAATGTTGGGAGGGGTGGGGATCCAAATTTTGAACTTTTGAACACCAGTTTATGATGCACGGCCCCTTTCAGGTCTAGAAAATCTATAAGCATAAACTGCACAAACTTTTCTATTTCTACTGTTTAATTATTCTCTACAACAAACAGCAACCACTGCCACAAACACCACAAAGTAAGTCATAAATACGGGTCAAAGATGATCATGTGATCTCAACAAATCGGACGTAGCAATTTGGAACACCTAGAATCGCTCTATTTGTCTACTGCTGTCTCATCTGACCAATTTTGTCATGCTACTACACTACGTTTATCCAGTTTCTGCAGTGCAACCTGAACACACTGCAACCCATCTGTTTGAGAGCGAAACTGTTTCTGCATTGCCTGCAGGCAGTCAGAGAGACTAAGCCATAGACGAATCGGTTCCTTTTATGGCTTACCTCTCCGACTATGGCTATGATGTTCCATCGATGGCTATTGAACGTCTACTTAGCCATACATGGCTACTTAGCCCTCTATGGCTACTTAGCCCTCTATGGCTACTTAGCCTTCTATGGCTACTACTCTTCCACAGCATAGCCAACTATGGCTATGTAGCCATCTATGGCTACATAGCCATCTATGGCTACGTAGCCATAGATAGCTAAAAAGGCGGGGCCTCCTCGAGTTTAGCCATAGATGGCTACATAGCCATAGATGGCTACGCATCAACATAGCCATCTATGGCTACATAGCCATCTATGGCTAAAAGTGTGGGGCCACCTCGATTTTAGCCATAGATGGCTACATAGCCATAGATGGCTATGTAGCCATAGATGGCTATGTAGCCATAGTTGGCTACCGCTGTTTCAGCATAGCCAATTATGGCTACTTA
>JASANB010002924.1:0-63058 GCA_030248155.1 Sabatieria punctata | reverse complement strand
CTGATTTCTTTTACAATGACAAGCACAGTGGCGTATCCAGGGGGTGTAGGGTGTGTACACCCCCTTTGCGGTGGAGGTACATCGGAAGAAAAAGTCAGTCAAAAATATAAGAAACTAATGAATTATGTACTAGTAAAACTGTCTATTTTGTGCTCAGAATGCCTTCTAAATGCGTTTTTGAAGGCTAAATTTTCAAAATTTTCTCGCCCTGGTCGGGCAGAAGCCCAACCAGGCCATTGTAAGCTACGAAAACTTGTAATTTCTGTTAATTTTGAGCTCGGAATGCGTTTTAAACGCGTTTTGAAGGCTAATTTTGCTAAATTTTCTTACCCTGGTTGGGCAGCGGCCCAACCAGGCACTTTCAAAATTTTACACCCCCTTTCCAAAATCCTGGATGCGCCACTGGACAAGCAATGTAAGGGCAAGGTCAGAGTCTTTTGTCAGACGCGTGCAATGCTTTAACTGTGTCTATGCTTTGCTTTGAATGTTTTCTGCCTCTGTGCTCTGACTGTTTTCCTCTGCTGAATGAAGTGGTAAAAGCGTTGAATTTTGAACAAAGTCTGATTTAAAACAAAGTCTGATTTTGAACAAAGTCGGATTTTGAACATTGGTTCTGTTTTACAGGAAAGGCTCGCAGTGTCGAAAATCATTTACGAACCAATAGGCGCCTAATGGTTCATTAATCATGGTTCGATTTTTTGTAAATTGTTCGGGTGATTTTTCAGCAAAGGTTCGTATGAAAATTTTGCTAAGAATTTACCCGAACCGGAAAGCAGAAATTTTTGCTAAATTCTACCATTAAAAATACGAACCAAAAAAGTATGTGCGAACCTATTAAACCGAACTAAATCGCCAACTTCGGACATTCGGTTTTGAGACGAACCGGTTCGGATTCTTCCCGAACAAATCAAAAATATTTCGATCATTTCGGAAGGGTTAAAATTAACAGAAATTACAAGTTTTAGTAGTTTATAATGGCCTGGTTGGGTTTCTGCCCGACCAGGCCGAGAAAATTTTGAAAATTTGGCCTTCAAGCATTCTGAGCACAAAATAGACAATTTTAGTACATAATTCATTAGTTTCTTATATTTTTGACAGACTTTTTCTTCCTACCTCCACCGCAAAGGGGGTGTACACACCCTACACCCCACTGGATACGCCACTGTGTCCACCATCACATGTAGGCAATTGACGGCGGACAACGTGGTAGTGCGTAAACTAGTGGTTGAAGTGAGAGACTTGACCAAAGTTTCGAGAGTAAAAGTTGTGAGATTATTTGTATGTTGTGTTAAAACTTCAGCCAAATTGATTGAGTGACGCAAAAGTTACAACAAGGCCAACAGATTATAGTGTAGATAAATGGTCCACCTGTATATAGAAAGGAGAGTCAAAGAAAGCTAAGGTTCATACAGTTTTCCGATTTGTACCACGATTAAACAGTACATTCCAGAATTTAGCATGGTGCATATACGTACAGTACGTATACAGGGATGGGCAACGTAAATTAAAATCGGTAATTTACGTACGTGTTATTTCTGTTTTACCAGATTTTAATTTCCGTATTCGTAACGTGTTACGGAAATTAAAATGGCTAATTTCTTGCTGTAACACGTTACGGAAATTATAACACGTTACGTAAATTAATTTCCGTAACGTCGTAACGACTAAGATTCCAGCCATATGTAAATTAATTTTCGTTTTTCCTCAAAAATCGCTAGTAGGTAGTAGCAATCGAATATCGCGGAAAAAATCATAAAAATGAACTGTATGCAATGCAAATTTTAATTCTGTGTTTGTTCGATTGCAATTGCATTCGTATTTTTGAAATCTAACTTCACATCAAAAGGAAGGAAAGAAATGTGGGTACAGTATGTTTTTTGGCTGAATTACTGTAGCTGCTGAGGGTTTAATAACTGCGCAGAAACTGGCCAATTACGTACGTACTACAGACTGTAGTCTACCTACCACACATTGACGGTTTCTTTGCTCTGTATGACCATACTTACGTATAAGATTAGTAGTGAAGAAAACTATGTAATTTCACTTCTCTGTTTGAATGCATTTTAAATGTACAACATACTGTTGGCAAGTCCGACTGAACCTGGATCTATAAATAGGCTTTAACCTGAAATTTGTGGACTTGAATCTGAACCTATTTTATTTCAGCCATAGTTGAACCTGTTCCGTTTTATTGGACTTTCTCAATAGGTTCAAATTTCGAGTGCACTTTTTAGGCAAACTATACAAAATTTTTAAAGATTTCATGTTTTTATACCTATTTTCAAACTGAAAATGTCAGGAAACGAAAGTACACTGCCCTGTAAAGTCTGATCTATTTTTTTCACTGCCAATAGAAAGGCTTATATGTAGTTCAGAAAAGTTGCAAGCAGCGCAAAATTTCTGCAGTTTTTGGAGATATCAGTCGACTTGAACCTGAACCTATTGTCCAGGTTTTTTAGAAGATGGACTTGAGCCAGAAATTTCGATGTTGGCTTTGACTTGAACCTGAACCTGAACCTATTTTTTCAACCCCGAACTTTCTAACAGTAGTACAACACCTACACATGAATTTATAGTTGCCTGGCTTTTCTGCTTATTACCGTTTTCTTATACAGGGAGATAACATATTGACAAATTCAAGCTTTCAAAAACGTATCTAAAGGATATTCTGACCGTAAAAGTGACCGAAATTAACCGGTTTAGCAGTTCGAAGAGTAGGATTCGCTTCTGTGCGAAAAAGTTTCGAAAAATTAGCCTTTAAAAGTCGCATTTGAGATTCAGTAGTAACCAAAAATATGTCTATAATACAACAAAACAATGCGGGGGGCTCAGGATTCAACAGAAAAATCTGTTTTGCGCTAGGAACGTAAATTAATTCATGTACGGAAAATAATTTACGTATTGCTAAATTTTAATTTTCGTATTCGTTTAATTTCCGTATCCGGATTTTTTTAATTACTGTAATTGTTAAACGTAACGTAAATTAATAATCGGCGCTTAATTTACGTTACGCGTTACGAAAATTAATTTACGTGCCCATCCCTATATACAGGGCGTTTAAAAAAGGGTATCCAAAGCAATGCTGCTATTTCCATTAGACTGACCAACCAAGCTAATAGTGATGTAAAATTATGGAATTTGAATTTCAATTCAATTACAATTAAATTATGGGCTCAGTTTTTAATTTCAATTAAATTAAATTAAATTAATTGAAATGGTTTTCCATTATTTTCAATTACAATTATATTTTCAATTAAATTATGGAACCTCGGAAAATTTCAATTATGCAATTTTTTTCAATTATTTTTTCAATTTTTTGAAAACTAATGTAATTTTGCTGTTAAAAGACAGTGACAGTGACTCAGGACTTAGAAAACTGTCCATGTAAAAGCTTAGAGACACCTGGTTAGCCTGCTGTCCAACCAGGCGAGAAAATTTTAAATTGTTGCCTTTTAAAAACGCATAAAATGTCATTCTGGGGGAAAATTACAGTTAGTTCATTATTACTATATATCAGTGCATAATCTAAAGGTTTCCAACATTTTTGAGCAACATCACTTTTTAGGTACCTTTGCCAAAACGGGGGTGTCAGTCAACCCACCATACATCCAAAAATTACTGTTTTGGCTTTTATGAACTACAAAATAAGAAGCAGATCATAAAATATTACAAAGCATAGTGAGGTCAGTATAAAGAGGTGACAAACCCTAAATAGGTTTTTATTTGAAGTCCTTAGCGCCTCTAATACTTACACATTATCTTACATTCACCACAGGAAATAACTGAAAATATAATTGAAATTCCAGGCGAATTTCAATTAAATTACAATTAAATTATGGCCCAACTTTTGAATTTCAATTAAATTAAATTAATTGAATTGAAATTAAAAACGGGTCAATTATGCGAATTTCAATTACAATTAAATTAATTTTTTACATCACTACAAGCTAAATGAAACCTTTTTATTAGTACCGGAATTTAGTATCATACATTGTGCTAAAATTTCTGGTCCTATTAAACACACTATTAAACTGTTTTTGTCGAAGCAACTGGGGGATGGACAATTTTTCGAAAAAACATTCGATTTGTTAATGCAATATGCATGTCCTTTTTCCACGCTGTTAATGCGGTAACAGCAACCGACTATGAGCAAACCAGTTGAGTATTTATTTTAGAGAGTTAGAAAACAACAACGAACAATACAACCAATAGTAGAACAGAACTCTGAACAACAACAGCAACAATAATAATAATGCAGCATTGAAGTGCATCTCTACACCGGTCAAGATAGGGTTTCAGTGGGTTCTTTGCCCCAAGAGCCCAAAAATAGTCACAAAATTACCTTTTCGCCTAAAAAGAAAGGTCGACCTTAGTTGGGACCAGGAAAAGGCCCCCCAGCGCCATTTATTCCTGACCGCTTTTGATACACATTGCGTTGGTTAGTAGAGGGCCCTACAGTAGCCGTTCTAATATGCAGCATTAGACAAACTTTGCGTCGCAGGATGGAGTTGAAAATCAGATACAAAAACGGATTGAAAGCAGCGTTGATGGTGGACCAGAAACTCAGTAAGGGAGGGCCCCAGTAGGTGTGTGCAGGTACGAAAAGGAACAGCAGAACTACAGAGAACAGAAACACTCCAATTATCAAGCCTTGCAACAGAAGCTTCGTCTCCGTCCTGTATCTCCTATTTTGGTCTGGTGCTCCCGCGTTTCCTCGTTGCTTACGAATATGCAAGTAAATAGCCAGATACATGCACATACATAAAGGTGGCACAACCATTTGCACGAAAAACATAGGCAACAAATAGACAAAGTTACTCTCAGGGAAGCAGCGATAATGGTAGTGCAGTGAGGTGTGGTTGAAGTATATGAAACACTTACAAAGGTGGATCTGCGTCACAACTGCCAGCACGCAAATCCAAGCTACCACAGCAGTCCATTTGTTCGCTGCCCCCTCAAACAAGCGTCCATTCCAATTTGGACTCAAAAAGTAGCAGAACCGTTGCAAGGTCAGTAGAAAACAGTGCGCAAAAATGGAATTGGCGAAAAAAGAGTGGACTGCTCCAAAAGCATTCAAGACTGGCTCACTATACAGAGCGCGACCGGCTAAAGTTAACGGAATCATAAGAAAAATGTTAGACAAGGCGTAACCACAGTCACTGACTGCTAGATGAGTTATGAGCTTGTAGAACGGATTTCGCAACTGTGACCAATATCGCATAAGCGCCAGACAAACCACCACGTAGAGAGCAAGGCCTGTCGATGTCACCAGCGTACAGCTGAAGCCTGCAGCCAGTCTCAATCTGCTACTGATCGAGTTGTTCATCTTGCTCAATCGATATGATCTATAAGCAAAGATAAGAAAGATATTGGCCAAAATTGACCGCCTGACCCTTTTTTTTTTCGAGTTCTCCAAATAACCTTAATGGCTAAAAGTCCCCGTAAAAGATTGATTAAGTTAGAATATTTGAAGGACTGTTAATTCTGTCAAATTCGATTCTTCTCATTTCAACTTGTAACTACGGAAGGGCGCTTTAGAGTAAACCTGCGTGACTGGGGTTGTTTTTAGCTTCACGAAAACCAGCCTAGCGCACGTTTTAAGCGGAAACTGATGCTCTGACGATTTTGAAATGGGTTTGGATTGAAACGGAACCTCTTCTCAGAGGTTAAAAGCGATCCGACCCGATATAATGGGGCTGTACAACCCTACGATCAGACCCACATGTCCATCTCGCAACCGCGTGCTAAGTTGTCATCTCGGACGTCGCCCTTCTTTCACTGCCCAGCCACTTCCTAACATGCTGTTAGGTGCCAGTAAACTAAACAGAGCGCCTAACATGTTGACGTCGCGGTGCTGTCAGCTCCCGACGGTCGCAACGGTTATCAGGTGCAACGGCACACGGTAAAAAGAAATTCGTAAGTTTATAAAAAAAAAATTGCAATCTCTGGTTCCAAATTTTTACTGTTTTGAACAGTTTACAAATTTAACTGGTAAAGTTACAAAACAACATGTTACAAAATGCATTACAACATAAAATTGTATCTTTACAAATAAAGTTGTAAGTTTATGAGAAAATTTTTGCAATCTCTGCAGTGTTGCCAGGTCCAGAGAGTCAAATCCCCCTAAATCACGAAAAAAATCCCCCCAAAATCCCCCTAAAAATACCAAATCCCCCTAAAAAATCCCCCCAAATCTGAATTCAATTTTGCAGCATGAATGAATGGTATCTATGCTGTTTGTGTAGTGAAAGGACAGTAAAATTATAGCGAATTTGCAGTTGACTTCTTCCTAAAACTGCGATTATCAAGGTATTTGCCTAATTTCCTGTTAATTTTCTAAAAACACACCTGAATGTGAAACTAAAACGAAAGTTTACCGTTTTTTAGAGAAACGATGCAAACACATGATCTACTTAGCTTATACTTGCAACAGAACCCTTGGTAGAAATTTCTGTAATAACCATGAAACAAAAATATGAAGAAAAAATAGGCACTCAGAAATCTGCCTTTCAGTGCGTACAGTAGACATGGCTTCTGCCAGGGTCTACATGTTATTCTCAGAAAAAACGCGCTTTCCGCGAGCCATATGTCGTTTTCGAATTTTAGTTTAGCTTTCCTTTTTTACTTTGTTACTTTTTGATTTGTAGTCAAAGTGAGCCAGAGACAGAGATGAATATTTTTAACCATTCAAAGCGAGTCCCCGACCCACTTTGCACTTCCTGTTCACACAAATAACGTACTGTATGTACTGCAGCCTTCATTGTAGATTAGGGGCCGTCCATAAACGACGTCGTTCCAAAATCCCGATTTTTCGGACCCCCTCCCCCAAAATCGTCTTGCGTCGTTTCTGGGGACCCCCTCCCCCTAGGCGACGTCGTTTTCCGTTTACCCCCCCCCCGATAAAAGTGCAGTACATGCAGTACTGTCATGTTTTCTTGTTGCCACACTGTACAATGAATTGAATAGATCCCTTCAGCCACTCTGGGAAGCTTTTCTGAATGTAGAAATCTTTGACGGAATGTACCTAAATCGAAAATAATGCATTCAAAGTTCCCTAAAATTCCGAAAAAAGCCACGTCGTTTTCTGCTAACCCCCTCCCCCTCCTGGTGCGTCGTCTATCGTCGCATTTCAGCTGACCCCCCTCCCCCGTCTGGAACGACGTCGTTTATGGACGGCCCCTTAATGTAAATTTTATCACTCATGAAAAATTCGTGCCTAAAATTTAGGCTGAAAATTTTGAGGTTTCAGAGAAGCTATTCAAAATATCTCAGGGCGCAATTCAATTGTTATGCAGCAAATTTTGTTTGATCTACCAAAAAAGGAGTATAAAATAGCCAGAATCGATTCGTGTAGCTTCCTAGACACTCCTGACAAGGTTAACTGATCTAAATCCACTTAAATTTTAAATTTTATGCTAAAAATTATTTAATTTTCACAAAATTCTGGGCCAGATTGAATTCCCCCTAAAACCCCCCTAAATTTTAAAAAATCCCCCCAAACTTTCCCCCTAACCCCCAAATCGAAATTTTGCCCCTAAATCGGAAAAAATCCCCCCAAATTTGGGGGGAATCCCCCCAACCTGGCAACACTGAATCTCTGGTTCCAAATTTTACCTGTTTTAGACACTTTACAAATTTAGCTGGTAAAATTACAAAACGACATACTGGCAAATGCATTACAACAAAAATTGCATCTTTACGAAGTTATAAGCAGTAACAATACTGAACGAAACAGTTTGCCTTGAAAAAACACAAACACGAAGCACAAAAAACAAAGCACATAAAGCTACAGATTACTATCCACAAAGTACAAAAGCTACAGATTCCTATCTAAAATGCTGGTCCAGAGATCGCGCACTTCTTTGCGTTCCTTTTTTGTGTTCCACTTCTTCACTGGCACTTGGAAGAAAACCCTGGAATAATCCTGTGCCAGTGCTCTGTCTGTTTGGCATACCGCTAGAACTTACTCTTGGATGAAGTTCATGGTCTTGCTGACAGTCAGAAAATAGTTGAAATTCCACAGGTAGTGGACTGAGTGGAAGCAACAGACCGCTTGACTGATGCTTCTGAAAGGCTATTCGATACAGTAAGCTAAACGCATGCTGCTAACTACTCTATGTACTTTAGCGTGCGCGTCGCAATTGTTCGATTTACTACCACGAACGCGTCCTTTGGTCGCGCCACACTTCCAATTAGAACCAGTGCCACACCAGTCTCAGGCAACTGAGAGTCGTTGAGGGCATCTTCTCGGGTGTTTGTGGCCTATTTAAAATACGATAATTCAACAATTGCATGATATGACTGTAGGTACAGGTAGCCTACCGGCCGTGATACGATGCACTGCTCCACACTCTCATCGAAGTAGCCGTGTAGCATGAATAGTGTGGAGATCAACCGAATGTCGGCCTGACTTGCGCCGTCTTCGGGCTCTCTCCAGTCAAACGCCAGTTCTCTGAGAGCTTTGACGCGCTGGATTCGGGCAGTTCGTTTGCTATCCTTGCTAGGCCTGGCCTAAACGTCATACAGCGTACGTAGCAATTTGGCTCAGATCCGCTGCTTACTAAATACGTTCTAATCAATAAAAACCACTTGCCTTAGCCAACTCTTTTAACTGCTTGTAGCAGAGATGGTAGTTTGGTGTGCCGTCCTCTCCATCTGTAAATTCACTGGCGTTTTTGCCTGTTTTGATTGCGTAATACTTGAGCAGTAGGTCAGGCTCCAGCAAGCCGCACCAGTCTTCGTAAAACCGCTAAAACTTCTTAATTCTCATAATCACAGAGTGCCTCTCAGATAATCCAATGCTCTTAGAGAAACAGCAGATTAAACGTTTACCTTTACAGTAAAGATGGCGTCATCTTTTTTCCTCTGTTCGTGCACAAGCGCTACATCCTGTTCTATAGCTGGTACCAACGCTTGGAGCATTTCCTTTAGTTCCGTCTCTGTGTCGGCTGTACGCGGTTGACGCTTGACCTAAGATTACAGAATTTAACTGAGCGCATTGACGAAAACGGCATACTTTGTCTTGGAACTTGGCTCGCAGTTCGCTTAACTCACTATCAGCCATATCGTCGCTACTGCTAATGGTTTTCCGGATCTTTTTGCCCTTATCGAACTCGTTTCTCAGATTTCTGCTTCGATTGTACATCTTATCCACCAAGTGCCTGCAATTACCCAGTTGCTTAGCTAGTATGCATGTATGCTAAAGTACATCAAAATTACTGTGTCATATTTGGCTCAAGGAGTCCTCCGATTTTCGTAGTGAACGTGTCAGGCCACTTCTCAGCGAGTTTGCGAGCTAGCACTTTGCACGCACCTGCACTGGGGCCGCCGCGAAATCCACGTGATTCCAAATCATCGAAAATCACGTTCGAAACAATGGTTTTTTCAGCACGACGAAACATCCGAGTCTAGAATATATGCTTTCTCATGCATACATAATCAGAATTCAGAGTGCGTGCCAAGCAGATTTTCTAACTTACCTTTTCTTGCAAAAAGTCGTTTATGGAAGGTTTCTTGCGTATATCTGTCACAGGAAGTTCATAGGCTTCTGCTTCAGCCGCCGACATGACTTTTCCCCGGAAAATTGATGAATATCTGCGCTTTTTTGGACTGGCTTTCTTGGGACTCTTGGCGTACAGCTTTCGGGGCGTTCCTGAAAGCCTTTATGGATTATAGCTATAATATAGCTATATAGAGAAGGGTTACTGATGGATGGATTTTGAAGTATGCTATCTGATTACGATTAAATAAAGATTTAGAATCACCAGGAAGGACGGCGCCCTATAGTGCTACCTTTTTGGCTTTCTTGAGGAGTCGATACCATGCTGGCCTCCACCGAAACAATCAAAAGCAAGTTCGGGTTTTCGCTTGTCAAATCTTGCAGAACATCGAAGTCCGTCACCCGAGCGCCGGAATCCGTCCGCACAGAAAGTTCACCCGAAACCTTTAGCTTGTCCTTGCATTTCTCGATAAAATCTGGCCAACTGTCTGGCTTGATAAGCACTTTATCAGACTGACCATTCTGTTGTACATGCAGCGACCTGAAAAAAGACATACATACAGTATACATACCATGTTTTGATTTAATCTGATGCAAAGTTCTCACTCAGATTTTAGGAGCCCATTTTAAAATGGGATATGGTGGTGATAGCAAAACAAGCGCTTAGCGCCATGCACGTAAACCGGAAGTGGATGTGGATCAGCCAGCATGTCATAATGCACACATTGGATTTCATTCCCAAATTCCAGCTTGTACAATCCCAACTCCTCAATTAAGGTGATGTCATGGACAGTCAGGACGAAATACAGAGATCCTGAGGGCGCAACTAAGATTTCCCGAACAACGCCAAGCTTTCTAAAAGGCAGGGCGACACCACAGTTTTTCACATATTCATTTCCAAAAAGCTGGACCTTGGTGACAACACGGAAATCTGAGACCGACTGCCCAGGGAAGCTGCGTTCTATTGCCAACCGATCCTCCGCATTCAAACAGGCATTCGGAAACTGGGATTCACAGCCAATCACAGTAGGGCGCAAATTCTTGAATATCTCGTCACTTATCAGGAGAGCCTGTTCTTCCTGGTGGCGCTCAGAAACGGTCTTTGTCAGATTTTTAGTATTGTTCGATGCATAAGCAACTCTCTTGGAAAACTGATGCTTAGCTTCAAATCTTAGCGAAGAAAACCGGATGAGAGGACCAAAGTTTCGAATTAGGTTGCAATAGTGACGCAAAACATAATGAAATTTGGGTTTAAGAGGTACTGAGCTGAAAGCCATCGAGCCGCGGCGCTTTTCACAGTATTCGGTCAGCAAATCCTGCAGATGGGGGAGCACAGAAACTGCGACTTTTGGAGCAAAAATTATGTCTACAATTTCACGCAGTAAGAGGACCATTTGCCATTCGGTCAAATCAAAGTTCTTTATAAAGTCACCGAGAATCAGGGGTAGCAGGCGCAGCAGAGTCCAAATTTGGACAGCTTGGCCTGGCAATTTTTTCAAGATTTTGAAATTTAACCGCTCTTCAGGTCTATTCTTGCGGTCCTGACCCAAATAACCAAAATTTTTGATGGCACGTTCGAGCTGAGCATCAGTAAAAAGTCGCTCTACGACAGACAGATGCTTCAGGATGACAAACAGATCTTTTGGAACGAAACCTTCCAAAATATCATGGGCAATACAAGGCGGGCTGTGGGTTATAACGTGAAAGTTCGGCAAGCGAAACGGAGATCGATAGAGCACACCATCCACATTTGTGGCCAGGTTTCTTTCAATCAGGTCACATGAATTTTCATAGTCCTGAACAGTCCGTAAAGTACAATTTTCATCTGATCCATCTTGAATTTGGTCATAAGTTGTTTTGCAGTAGCGGCAGACGAAACCTCGACTGAAAGCGGCTGCTAATCCACTTCGTTCTGCAGCAGCTAAATTGTCACCTACAGCAGCCAAAATTTCCGCTCTCATTTGAACCCCGTTGGCTTCAAATCCTAGCTCAACCAGTGTTCTAAGGTCTCTAACAAGAGGTGCATACAGTCGGTCAAGGTGACCAGTCTGTTTCAACTGCCGGTACCAAACAGAGCGCACAAGAATTGAAAGTTGAATCGAGTCTACTTGGGAGCGGGCTTTGGTGGGGATGTTAGCCACCATATAGTACATAGCCAGCAGTTTATGCTTTCCTTTTGAAGGCTTCAATGGATTTTTAGGGTCGACCTCATCATCAAAATGAATCAGTTTGAGGGTGTTTGAGTCAAATAGCCGGGATTCATTTATGAACAATAAGCCATCCATCCAGTCCTCAAGAATACCGTCCTGTCGAGGCAACTGTGGCTCTTTGCACAATCTAGCGTACTGTGCATTGCGAAGCAGAGCCTAAAAGCAGAAAAGCTCAACTTTTCTTTTGTTTTTTTTCGCAAAATTTTGAATCTTAAACTTCGTTTTAAGTAGTACTTACGTACGTGTACCTGCAGTTGCGGTATTATCGGAACGTAATAGCAGAACATATTTGCGCCATTCGAGGTAGTACCAAGATCGACCTTGCGCGGTGGAATAACAGCCAGGTGTCTCTCATAATAGGACTGTCTGCAGGCAATTGATCGCAGAGGACTAGTTTTTGAGTCATGCAGGTGGCACAAAATGTCCATAGATGCCATAGTCGACAGGATTTCTTTGCTAGCGGAGGCTGGAAGCTCAGTATCGGCAAGAAGGCGAGCAAGTTCTGCAGTGTAGTGCACTTTGTTCAGTTCACCTAAGTTACCGATTGCCTCAAAAATTGCCTGAACCGTTGACTTAGGCACAAACAGTTTTGATTGCAGACCCAGGTAAAACTTTCCAACTGCATCAAAATATTGCTGCTCAGATGGCAGGTCGGTCACAGAGTCAATTCCGTCAGCGGATTCATTCGAATTGGCAGAGCTAGGACGCTCAGAGCTGTCAGGAAGCGGATCCAGATTCAAACTAGAGCTCGGCACTTGACCGCAAATTAAGTTGGGCTTCAAAAACGCAACTGTGGGAACATGGTGGTCCCGACAGTGCGTTTTAAAAGTACTCAGCTTAACAAAGCGACGCTGGCAGTTAACAAATGGGCAGTCTACTGGCGTATTCTCTCGCAAGTGCCGTCTCAAATCGGCCAACAGCTCATGAGTGGAAGAAATCGGAGTCGAGCAATTAGCAAGGGAGCAAACAAATGAACAATGTTCAAATGACACGGGGGGCGTTTGGGACACCATAGAAATCTCGTGTTTGCGCTTGAAATGGGTTCGAAGCGTAATCAAATTGCGCGCCCGGTAATCACAGTCTTCCACAGGGCACACAAACCGCTGACGGGAGTCAGCAAAATGAATTCGCTGGTGCTTCAGGAAGCATTTGAAATTTGGGAATTTGGAACTGCACTTTTTGCACGATAAATTCATACTACAAAACACCAGCGACACTAATAAATGTACCAAATAGAAAAGCTAGGAAAGGAATACATACCTCATCTCCAGCTGCTTGGTTTCCGTCCGTTAGCGTAGAGGCAGGCCAGTTAAAATGGGCTGTGAGCCGCCCAAACGCGTGCATTAAGCATGTGTCATTTCTGAGTCTTTGTGTTCGGCCACGATAAAAAATTTTCGGCAAACTGATAAGACCCGCCCGTCTATGCCAGTGCAGTAAACAGCGTTCATTCAATTAGCCTGCGTTTTTCCCTATGTATCTTTCGAAAGTGAATTACAGCATCAGCAACAGAAACAGCCCACCCGTTACTTCCAACACGACGCCGTCCGAACAGAAAACACCAGTACAGATTACAGAAGAGAGCAACATCATATATCGTTTTGTCATACGCAGATTGCAGAATTATCGGTACGGTTCTTAAAAGTATGTTTAAAATATGCAAAACAAGCGTCAAATACAGTATAGATAAAAAAAATGTCCCATCGCTTTTTCGGCCTTTACTCAAACCTTTCGTTCTCAGTCACTTCTTTACCGATTTGGCTCAAATTTTCAGCAAAAATTAACAACATGGTTGGCTAAATATTCTGCAAGTTTAGTGCCAAAATTCCGACTCGTACTGGTTTTATGACCCAAAAACTAGGAATGAGGGTGGTCCACGCAAGTTTATTTTTTTTCGGTAATACAAGGAGTACAGGCCTGAAACTTGCAGGAGTGATTGGTGTTGCTATTGGGCATAACATACTAAGCGGGCAGCCCTGTAGCTCAAAGGGCACTTAAATGGGGGTATTTCAAAAACATGAGTGAAAATCCCATAGTTAAGAAATCTGCACCTTCTAGAATCAAAGCACTGAATCTGTTGTTAATCAACACAGATTGTAGCAGGAAGTTCGACAAATAAATGAACCTGATATTTAAGCTCTGTTCCACACCATAGAAACCGTCTCTGCAGCGTTTTTTGAAAATTGAAAATCTTTAGAATCGTCATTTTGCCGTTTTTACGAAGAAAAGTCATATTTCGTCATGTTTTTGAAATTCCCCCATTTTACTGCCCTTTGAGCTAGAGGGCTGCCCGCTTAGTATGTTATACCCAATAGCAACACCAATCATTCCTGCAAGTTTCAGGCCTGTACTCCTTGTATTACCGAAAAAAATAAATTTGCGTGGACCACCCTCATTTCTAGTTTTCGGGTCATAAAACCAGTATGAGTCGGAATTTTGGCACCACACTTGCAGAATATTTAGCCAACCATGTTGTTAATTTTTGCTGAAAATTTGAGCCAAATCGATAAAGAAGTGACTGAGAACGAAACGCTTGAGTGAAGGCCGAAAAAGCGATGGGACATTTTTTTTTATCTATACTGTATATGTATTCAGAACATTTGCAGAAAAAATTATACTAATAAGCGACTTCCTGTAGTCTGAACTTTGCCATCTGATACTGTAGCTGTAGTTTCCAATGTTTTCCTTGAATTTTGGGGTACAATCAAAAGCTTACAAAGTCACTACAAATCACTTGTATAAGTTACAAAAAGTTTTCTGCAACTGCAAGTAAAGCAATTTCTTCGTAATCTTAGAGCTTAATCTTTGTTTGTTTACAAGATTTTGCTTGTATGTCCACGTTTACCACAGAAAACTTGTAAAGTTATCTACTATTTTCTTGTAAATGTTACAAATATTTTCCTGTAACAGTCTTTACCATAAATTTTTAGTAAGTTTACGTGCTTTTCTGATGTAAACTTACAAAAACTTTTTACCGTGCAGATCCATCAGTGCCCTTTTACCTACTAGCTGTCACCAGTTTTTGGTGCCTTGGGTTGAACTTTAGCAGATGAGCAACTCTTTGCGACTAGAACGAACTTGTCTCACCGAGTGGATAAACGTGTGTAGGGCCCATGGACCGTGCACGCACAGTAGCTTTGCGGTCTAAACAACTACACCAACTGCGTCGGCGTTAAAAGCAACTCCAGCATACGAACATATGTACGTAGGTTGTGTGGTTGAGTTAAAAAGACTTACAATAAGTGGCAGTCTTCAGTTATCGTGTCTGGCACAACCTCTTAGTCATTGACAGCAGTGACGCATCTGATCAGAGCAGTCAAAGGCTGGTACAGCTGGGCTGATTTCAAAACATAATTTCCGCTTGTTTTTGTGAGCCTAACCAGGAAAAGACAATGCCAATGCTTGTTAGAGCATGAACTTAAAAGGCATTAGTGCCTGTCTATAAAAGCAAAAGCACAAACAGTATGTGTTTCCTGTACATTGGCACGTACGTACGGACATACACGTAGCTATGTACTGTACATAAATGTAGAGCCCATGCGTTTGACAAAAGTAATGCAGCCACAGTTGCAGTTAGCTCAGATCAGATCAGATCAGATCAGATCAGATCAGATCAGATCAGATCAGATCAGATCAGATCAGATCAGATCAGATCAGATCAGATCAGATCAGATCAGATCACAAATGGATTGCAGTAACAACCGAACGCTGTGCAATAAGCATTTCAATATTCAATCAGACGCTTTCCAAACTAACAGTCTTCAAACTGGTCGTATAAAAAACCCAAACGTTGATGGTCGGGTCGTAAACTTCCAGCATATAAAATCGGATGCAGCAAATCCGCCCGTTCTGTTGCTTGGAAAAACCAAATCGGTGTTTTTTATTGAAACAAAACAGCCAGATAGATTTTTACTACTACTAGCATAATGTTTTTTTCCTTCATCAATCCATATTGATAGATTATTTTATTGCACCTGGCCTAACATGGTAGGCGAGATAATTGATACCAAGAATGCATAAAAGAGTAGCAAGAATGTGCCACTCAGCGGCCGGCCGAGTGTAGATGCGCTGTACCAAAATTACTGGAGGGGTCGCGAATTTCGCGACCCTTCCAGTAATTTCAGGACAGGTTGCGAATTTCGCGACCTCTCCAGTAATTGCGCACGCGCTTTATTGCAGCGCAACCTGATTTCTGAGCAAGAATGACGTCAACAAAATGTTTAGTGATTTTCTACAACGGCAATTCATTGCATAGTTGGTGTACGATCTTCAATCATCACAATAGCTAAAATAAGTGTCCAATTGCAAGGCGAGATTGCAAGATATCTGTGAAATGCATCAGGCTTTTTGCATTTGTGAATTTTTCCATTTTGAACGTAGCACATGAGCTTGGCCATGTACACATGCCACCTGCTTGCATATTCCAGCTTTTTTACCTTTCTTTCCCTTTATCATGTTGCCGTAGACTTGAGAAATCAACGGCGGCAGCTATATTCCCAAAGACAGATTGAATAACCCGCTAAAACATCAGGTTGCGCTGCAATAAAGCGCATGTGCAATTACTGGACGTTTCCCTACACAAAATGACTGACTGTATGTGGGGAACTTTTAACAGAAGTTAAATGTGGAAATTATTGCTAGTTTGACTGAATCAATTTCATGTCAATCAGGTCCAAACGCAGACCCTTTCTCATTTCGGTCACAAACGACTGTTTTAGCAGCATTTTTCAACTGAAAACTGGCTTTGAAAAAAATATTATATATGTATACTTTTGGAAAAAATACATACAGCGTACTCCCGAATAGACCGGCGCCAGACCCCCAACCCCCCCCTTCGGCGGATGACCTGTTACATGTATGGTTTGGAGGTAAAACGGTAAGAAGTAGAGAGAACATCAGGTAAGCTTACTTACTCTTGAATGATGCCCAACAGTGTCAACTGTGAAAACTGATACTGTAGTTGTTACAAAAATACTTGATTTTTGTGAACTTGATGGGTCAAAGAATTTAGATAAGTGTTGCCCTATAGAACTTGAAAAATTAGAAGCCTCTCTCGAATAGACGCCCGTCTAAATGAAATTTGACATTAAGAATATACGGTACACATATTCGACTTCGGAAAATGTATACATATGTACCGGAGATTTCCGCTTATAAGACCACCATAGTTAGAAGACCATGGTCTTTAAATAGGTTTTTGTTTCCAGTTATAAGACCATGGTCTTCTAATAGGTGGTCAGAAAACTGGGTTCATTGACACTCATTTTCCAGTTAAAAGACCATGGTCTTAGTTTACTTGACCGATTTTAGCACACAATTAACTGTTTTTAATGTGAACAAAAGCTGTCCATCGTGAGAAAACAAAGGCAGAAGTACATAATATAGATAAAATATGATTCTGATTTTTGTTTTGAACGCAATACAGTACCTGCTATGCTTCAACACAACCTTTCTTTTTGTAATTTCAAGTAAAGTTTTACAAGTCAAGCGTAAACTGGGCAGGCATGTCTGGAACAGCCATCTAGGTGAAAAACAAATTCAACTATTTGCCAAAAATCCTTTTTTGCAGTAAAATTACATTTTCCAGTTATAAGACCATGGTCTTTAAAAGGGCGCCAAAAAGTGACCCTAAATTTGGGCATTTTCCAGTTATAAGACCAGGTCTTATAAGTGGAAAACTCCGGTATTCAAAATTTCAATATTTTGCCCACAGTGCTATGGAGCGCTGCTATTATAATAACTAAAAACGGAAAGATCTAAGCTCAATTTATAACACCAGGGCCCGTATTCATAAAAATATCCTAAGCTTAGGACAACCTAAGGCGCTTAGGACGTCCTATTTGGCCGTAGGATATCCTACGAGTATGACATCCTACGCCGTATGATAGGACTATTCATAAAACAGTTTAGGATATCATACTCGTAGGAAATCCTAAGCGCCTTTTATTAGCGGTTTGAGCCACCGCCACGCGACATGTTTAGGAGGGAAATTCAAACCTGACTCATATTTTGTTGTTGGCACCGACCGGAAGCCCAAGTTTGAGTCTAGAAGTAATCATTTCTGTTCTGTAACCGTAATTTAGTCGTTTTTTCAATAATACAGAGCAAACGGGTATGAAAGTAAAAAGCTAAGAACACTTCATTTTCAATAAAAACATGACTATTTAAATGTTTACTACTAATTTCAATTTTATAATTATGTTTTTTAGCCGAGATATTGGTAGACAGGCAACCAAGAGTGTTTATCGCATGCAACGCACGCTAAAACCTACGTCCTAAGCGGCCGTAGGTAGCTCGCGACCTACCTAAGGTTTTCGTCCTACGCCGTAGGATTTCCTAAGAGCGGCCATCCTAAGCAAAGTTTTATGAATTGTCCTACGGCCCGCGCGGCGTCCTAAACGGCCAGATTTAGGAAATCCTACGTCCTAAATTGTTTTATGAATACGGGCCCAGGTTTCAAACTTAGCGCGCCACAATGAAAAAATGGGCAGGTTGTTTCACAATCCTGCCTGAGACACCGGTTACTGTACATACGTTTTTCTTTCTTTTTTCATTATTATAAACTGCTTTTGTTTTGCTGTTGCAAGTAGGGATGGGACCGGTATACGGTATTACACGGTGGTAACAGATTCGGTTAAGCACAATATTTAGCCTATCTGTTTAGTTGAATTTTTTTCAGTAGGTCATTTTTTTATGACCGATTTTGTTTATATTGTTTGTCGAAAGAAGTGACGACTTACATACACACTACACCACATTCTGTCCTGACTGAAAATGTTGGCTGTGCAACAAAAGTTGCACTTTATTTTCTTCTACTACTCGATCTAAAAACCTTAGTGCCGAATCTTATGTCATTATTCTTTATTCGACTTTGCAGCAATCTTAAACATTTTTTGCATATTCCAAGTTAACCAAGAGTTTGTTTCTCGCTTATTGGAGCACACTATACGGTATAGAAAGTGCTATACGGTATTTTATATGTCCCATCCCTAGTTGCAAATAAGAATTGAAGGGAAAGAGAGTGGTGGCTGAAGGAAGTAGCACGTGAAACCGATTAATATAATGACAGCTCGCTACGCGTCCAGCTACATGGAACTTCAAGAAAAGCTGAAGGACTGGTCGATCAAGCTGACCGAAATTAGTGCCACGTGCGGCGAAGCTCCAATCGACGTGGACAACCGGTTCGACCTGGAGCTCAACCCCACCGACTTTGAGTACATCTGTCAACGCAGGGCCGTTGCAGACGTGATCATTCCCGACGAACCGTTTGCCTATTGTTCTTGTCCGAGAGACGCCAAGAAAGGCTGGGCTTGTGGTAGGAGAGACGTCTGCTGTCCCAATAACAATGACACGCAGTTTGCCTACACGGTGCTGCCCAAAAAAGGCAACAAGAAGACGCAGTGGCGCTGCATTCCGTCCGATCAGAGAGTTATTTTTGAGTGCAATTCTAAGTATGATTGCGGTTTTGGTGTAGAACTATCACCTTTTTGATCTTGCTGTAACTTTTGCGTTCGTAAATCAATTGCGCTGAAATTTTTGCACATCATGCACGCACATCCTAAGAATCTTTGCTCTCACTATTAAGCAAGTGTGTTACAAACCACTAGTTATGTTCACTTTGATCGCGGACATGTAGAAGTGCATAACTACTGCAGCGCTTGGCCAAAACTGTGAGAGTAAAAATTCTGTTAAAATTTCAGTGCAATTGATTTGCGAACGCAGAAGTTATAGCAATACGAAACCGGTGATAGATACGTGGGACACCCTGTGTTACTCACAGTCACAAGCAGTGGCGTAGGTGGCAGCTAGTGATGTAAAAAATTAATTTAATTGTAATTGAAATTCGCATAATTGGCCCGTTTTTAATTTCAATTCAATTAATTTAATTTAATTGAAATTCAAAAGTTCTGCCATAATTTAATTGTAATTTAATTGAAATTCGCCTGGAATTTCAATTATATTTTCAATTATTTCCTGTTTTGAATGTAAGGAAATGCGTAGTATTAGAGGCTCTAACGACTTCAAATAAGAACCTATTTAGGATTGGTCACCTCTTTAGTAGACTGACCTCACTATGTTTTGTAATATTTTATGCTCTGCTGTTTATTTGGTAGTTCATAAAAGTCAAAACAGTGATTTTTGTATAGTTGGTTGACCCCCCGTTTTTTGGCAAAGGTTACCTAGGAAGTGATGATGTTGCTAAAAATGCTGAAAACCTAAATCTTTAGGTTATGTACTGATACATAATAATGAACTAATTATAAATTTCCCCCAGAATGCTATTTTATGCGTTTTTAAAAGGCAAAGTGTCTCAAAGCTTTTACGTGGACATTTTTCTAAGTCCTGGGTCACTGTCACTGTCTTTAACAGCAAAAATACAACAATTTTCAAAAAATTGAAAAAAAATTTAAAAAAATTGCTTAATTGAAATTTTCCATGGTCCCATAATTTAATTGAAAATATAATTGTAATTGAAAATAATGGAAAACTATTTCAATTAATTTAATTTAATTGAAATTAAAAACTGAGCCCATAATTTAATTGTAATTGAATTGAAATTCAAATTCCATAATTTTACATCACTAGTGGCAGCCAAGTCGAGACAGCGCCTCAGACACACCGTGTCGAAATTTTTACAGAATAGCCTTAAAACATAATTATTATTAACTAACTATACTGAAATCACAAGAAATGGCCTCTGTTTTAACAATTCTTTTACAAATTCGGACTGGGCCGGAAAGTGTGTCCGGCCCGTGCACATCTCCAGCGGTGTTTAGATGTTCCTGTGATGAGAGCTGCCCGAATCGTGTGGTGCAGAAAGGGAGGCAGATTCGTGTATGTATAAGCAAAACGCCCGACAGAGGTTGGGGAGTGAAAACTTGTTTCACCATACCCCCTGGCACCTTTGTCACTGAGTACATCGGAGAGGTTTGTACCTTGGTTTCGTTCCTAGCCAGACATAGGCTATCATTTGCTCGCATACATGTAACAGCTCTGGGCCGACCTGGGGGAGAGGGGGTAGGGAGGTTTCCTCCGGTTGGGGGTCGAGGGGGCGGGAGTTACGTCCAGAGGGGGTCCCAAATTCCAAACAGCTCCAAAACGCCTGAAAATGCGTTTTTAGCACGTTTTTTCAGTACGGACGATAAAAATCACTTTTTAAGCTGCCAAATAGCGTTTTAGAGCTAAAAACAAGCAAAAAATGACAAAAAGGGCTTCCAAAAACACCAATTTCTCTTAAATATCAGCAGTGGAAACGCCAAATTCGGTTTCCAAAGACTTTTCAAGCGAATTTTAGGCAAAAAATTAGTGATTCCTGAGCCACTTTGTTAGTAAGTAGTGGAGCCACTACTGGCACTTGTATCTTTGGGTCGAGGGGGTCCTTAACCTCTCTCAGGGGGGTGAGGGGGTTTGGCCTTTTCAGCTGGGGGTAACCCCCCAAGCCCCCTAGTACATGTATGTTTGGTCCGCTGAGGGAATCTAGAATTTTGAAATTCTGACAGTGACTGAGCTCAAGATATCCGATTTTATTACTTATTTGTTATTAAAATAGGTTAGCGATTTTATTTTGAGCTTACCCAATTTAAGCTTACTTTTTATAGAAACTTTCTATAGTCCAGAATAGAAATAAGTTTTTGATATTGTTTGTCGAAAATGTCTGAGATGCAGATGGTGAAAGGTTCAGATAATTGGAATAGAAGAAGCGAGACGAAGAACCAAGGAGGAAGGTAAGAGTGGTGATCCAAGAATCTACAGCAGCTACCTGTTCGATTTGGACTTGGACGACCCGCACAACTCTCTCTACTCCATCGATTCCAAGTGGAGTGGCAACGTCAGCCGGTTCTTCAATCACAGTGTAAGTGGTTTTTCTTCAGAATAGGGTTCCGATAATCTACAGGGTGTGCCAAAAAAAAACAACCCACGAGCTTTTTCGCCGTAGCAACAGCAAATCTCAACCGATTTGAATGAATCCTTTTTTAAATGAAAGATAAATAAATCCTTAAAAGAGTGCTGAAATTTTCATTAATGTACTCTGCTTAGTTCCTGAGATATTGGCTCTCAAAATCAAAACAGTTATTTTGGCAGTGAACAAGAGGGATTTTTTTTTATTATTCTGCACTTAGTAATAAAACGGATTCCTGCTACTGCTAAGGGCTCTTGGACATACATGGGCCGGGGGGTAAGGGGGGTATACCCCTCCCCCTCGGCCGGCCATACCCCCCTCCCCGACCCACCCCCCCTCCCGGAGGGAGGAAATTTTCGCTTATTTAAGGCATAAGGCAAAATAGGCGTTTTTGGCCTTTTTCGGGGGGGGGGGTCCCCCCCCCCCCCGAGGTCTGCAAACCCCCTACCCCGTCCGGATTTTTCCGGCCCATGTATGCTCTTGGAGGCTTTACAGGTGACACAGAAACTCGGTTTACTTAAACACTAAAGTATCATTAGTCCCAGCAGTAGGAATCTGCTTTATTATGAAATGCAACGGAATCGCTCTTGTTCTTTGCCAAAATCTGATTTGACTTAGAAGGCAGATATCTCAAGAACTAATCACTAATCTTTGAAGAATTTATCAGTCTTTCATTCAAAAAAGGATTCATTCAAATCGGTTCAGATTCATGGTTGCAAAGGTAAAAAATCTGCTGGGTTGTTCTTTATCACTCTTGTTCATTGCCAAAATCTCTGTTTTGACTTTGAGGACAAATATCTCAGGAACTAAGCAGGCTATCTTCATAAACGGTACATCAATCTTTCAAGAATTTATTTATCTTTCATTTAAAAAAGGATTCATTCAAATCGGTTGAGATTTGCGGTTGCTACAGCAAAAACTCTGCTAGGTTGTTTTATGGCACACCCTGTATATTGATATCGAAAAAATAGTTTTTTTCATTATTGACATTGCGATCCCTACTTTTGTCTATTTGATTATTTAAAGATTACACTGTCCTTTCTTTCAGACAGAATGGCGGTGGGGATGGGCTAAATTAAATCCCCTAACTTCTCGGCCCTTTTTTGCACCCAACCAATAACAGCCCCCTCCCCATCGTTGTGTCACCTGTTACATGTATGACTGCCCTTCCTGCTACTGGCCATCATGGGTTTTTGGTGGCCCAGGTTCGGCTAGTATGTCGACTACTTGCACTATGCGTTGCGTCTTGGCCATGGGTAGTTTACGCTATCCCGTGTGTCACGGCGGCCCCGGCACCCGTGGAAGCGGTGTGTTTGTGGGTTCGAAACCTGTCGAGGCGATGGGAAGTAGTCGACACAAAGCCCAACCCAGGCCGTCGAAAGTCAGCAATGGCAAGTAGATAAATGGGGACCAAACCTTAGCTGTCTTGCACACACCGACAGCAAAAGGGGAGGGTTGTTGTTAAGGAGGCTGCCGGACTTTGTGTCTCTTCCTGCTCTATAGCAGTTGGCTACTCCTAGTCCGAAAGGACAAAAAGTTACAACAACAACAACTATGTACTTTGCTATTTGACATGTCTGGCTTTGAAGCATTAGAATCGGGCCTTGTGTGGTTGTATGTACTTGCCATGTCTACTGGAGCTGCTTCAGTGCGATCCAAACATGGTTGTGCGTGGCGTGTACGTAGAGTGTCAGGACAAGGATCTGCCTCATCTGGCCTTCTTCACCAACAGACAAGTTCTGGCTGGAGAAGAATTGACCTTCAGCTACTTCTACCAACCTGCACAGCCCGACCCCAAACAGCCTAAAGCCAAAAGTAAGCTCTACTTTCTCCTAATCCCAGGTCGTGTCAGAATGGGGAATTAATGGGATTTGATGTACTATCTCCAAGTTACAGCTCGACCCCGACCGACTTCAGCCAGATCCCCGGGACTGGGGGCCCTCCTGCTCCGAGGCCAGCTTTGTACCATCGTTTGGATTCCTCTCAGAAGCAACTTTTTACAATATCATTCAGACACGAAAATTGATAAAATCTGCATCTAAAACTGCGGTTTCTGGTTGTGCTTCATCGATAGGCTGCGTTCTATCTTAGTTTTTTAGCAAGTCGAGCAAGTTGCTCTTCTGTGACTGGGGGTTATTGTCCTACTAAAGTGCGTTCAAAAACAGCAAGCTGGTGCTTTTTCGTGAAGAACTTTCTATGGAGCAATCTGAGCGACTTGGGCCATAACCAAGGTTGTAGAGGAACTCGAGGTCTTGCCCACGGTAAGCACTAATCTGCGCAACTTCCGCTCTGAGCACTCACTCGCGTAACAGAAAAATCAGCTTTTTTTCTAAATCGGATGGAGCTAAGGTAAGCACAGCAATCGGATTCTAGAGTTGTCGGTGTCTGTAATATTGTTCCGATGACTGGTCTAGATCGAACCGTTCCAGAGTTATAGCCAGCCAAAGTTGACTTGACCAAAACTGCCAAAAATGGTCGCTTTTAGCCAATTTCAATATCGACCTTGCGGGAATTTGCACCAATAGCTATGCAGTCAAAACCTGCTGCACAGGGTAATCATGACCGCTAAAATCGATTCCGCCCCTTCTGGAACCTGAAAACTGATACCGTAATACGGGTCCCCAAAGTGAGGTGGTCAGCCAGCCAAAGAGAAAGTTGCTGACAAGGCTGCCCACTAAGTCCGTATCTATTCATTTTAACCATGGAAGTACTGGCCAATGCTATTCGTCAAGACAATAGGATACGAGGAATTATCGTAAACGGAACTGAATATAAGATAAGTCTGTTCGCAGACGATACCACCTTGACATTAGCGGACGCAGACTCGGTAGCACAAGCTGCTCAGGTTATTGATCGTTTCGGTTTGGTATCCGGTTTGAGGGTAAATGTTGACAAAACTGAGTTTAGGATCTTGGAAGACCCGAGTGGGCCCTTGTGGACCTTTCTTAATGAGTACAAAAGATATCAAAATTTTAGGCATAATTTTTTCACATAACAACGAGATTCTCCACCAGAAAAACATACGTGACAAAATCACAAAAATGAATCGGGTACTGTCAAATTGGTTAGCCCGAGGCTTGACAATTGAAGGTCGCATAAATGTAGCTCGAACACTGGGATTATCACAACTGATCTACCCAATGACGGTGCTTAAAATCTCGGATTTGGAAAAAAAACAAATTGAAAAAGCTCTTTACAGGTTTATCTGGAGGGATGGCAAACCTAAAGTAAAAATGAAGACATTAATACAAGAATATCATCTTGGAGGTCTTAAAGCGCCGAGTGTTCAGGTTATTAATGACTCAATTAAGTTGAAATGGGTAATTAGGCTCGCAAAAGATAACGCTCGCAAGTGGCATACTGTAGGATTGAGAAAACTTGATAAGAACGGCGGGATAAACAACATACTTACAAGTCGATACAACTGGAATGAGTTGAAAAATCTGGTCTCTCTATTTTACGGTGAAATACTGAAAGTTTATACGGAATATTGGGACAATGTTTTGTTTAGCAACCCTGAGAATCAACCGCTACTTGCAAGAAGTATTTTCAATAACCGAGATGTCAAGACAGGGCAGCCGAAACGTATGTATTATAATCCGGTTATGAAAGCCAACGGTTTGACTAAGGTCCGTGACTTGTTGGGAGATGATGGTAACTTTTTGAGCTATCAGGGAGTGCTAAATCGGTATCCTGGTTTGATAATAGATAAAAAGCAATGGACCAAAATGTGGACAGCACTTCCTGTTAGATGGCGGAATCAAATCTTGGGCCAATGGGACGAACTACTGGAAGACTATGAAAGATATGACCCAGTTCTATATGAACCAAACAAAATAAGTACATCCTTGTGCAAAAAATACAAGCTTTCAAAATTGTGTGAAAATGCGACAGCCAAACAAAGATGGTATGAAAAGTACTGGGTGTCGGGAGAGCTGTTTGAAAAAGCATGTAGACGAGCTCATACTGCATCTAGCGACGTTAGACTGCGTAACTTTCAGTATCGTGTTGTGCACAGGATTGTTCCCACCAAGCAGTATTTGTATTACAGGAGAATAGTGGAAGATAAGCAGTGCAAACAGTGCCATTTAGGTAGCACGGAAACCGTTGAACATATGTTATATTACTGTCCACTTGCAAAACGAGTATGGAGAATGCTGGAAGCACTCATTTATGACGTAGACCATCAGCAGACCTCCTTCGACCTGATTACTGCGCTTTTTGGTCAAGAGTATGACTTACACGTTGATTCTAAGGTGTTGAACTTGCTAGGCATTTATGCAAAGCAGTTTATCTACAACCTATCAAGAAATGAAGTCAAAGAGCTGTCAGTCATGACGTTTCAACACTTTGTTAAGGCTAGTTTAAAAACTGCATTTTTTGCAAGCAAAATGCTGAAAAAAGAAGACGCTTTTAAGCAAACTTGGGGTAAATACCTACGTTTAGAGATGCGCACGGGCCGGGCTGGCCGGGCCGAAAATTTCGGCCCGAGCGCATCCCTACGACATTCTGAGCCCGTAACAAGAGACGTATCATGTAGTACTTGCTCTAAATCAATCAGTGCTAAGAAAACTGCCTCTACAAACAAACAGTGACATCAGATCCAGCTGCTAGTCATCCTTTATCTACTAACCACTCTACTAATTTTATTTTTAAATTTTAAATCAATAAAAACTTTCGTCAAAAAAGAGAAAGTTGCGCAGATTAGTGTGTACCATGGGCAAGAGCTCGAGCTCCTCTATAACTTTTCTTCAGATGCCCAAGCCACTCCGATGATTTCATAAATAGTTATTCGCAAAAAACCGCCTGCTCGCTCTATTTGAACGCACTTCACTTCATTTCTAGGCCACATAACTTTCGTATGTAGAATTTGTACTGCTTGCAGAGCGCAGAATAGCAAAGGAGAAGAAATGTCTCTGCGGAGCGGACAACTGCTGTGGAGAGCTGCGCATCTGAAGCCCAAAGAAGCACTAGATCCGTCTTGCCGGTGAACTGCGGCTTTAATCAAGTGTAAACCAACTTGTATTTATTGTGAAAATATAAGGCTAATATGTTTAATTGGCCATCGAGCGAAACTGGTTTTCCGGTCAGTACCATACGATGTGTTGCTATTACACTGACGGTGCAATCAGTTGGTTATTTCTGTCTGATAGCAGAACTTTGTGAAACGCAGTAAACCTAAGCTCGCTATTTTACATATCATCGTTCACGTAAAATACCATATATGCAAAATTGAATTCGTTCACTATAATAAGCTGGCGCTCCAAGCTCAACTATCGTCTGACTCTTCCAAATCCCTGTAAAAAGATTCATTTTAGCTGCAAACCAGGGAACTTGCAAAGAAAGCAAGCAACCTAGGTCGTCGTCGTCTCTTTGACTTCCGCTTTGACTTGCTTTTGCTTTTGCTCTTGCAACTTTTTTTACTGCACCAATAGCGATCCTCTATAAAGAGGTTATTCAACCTGCATGCAAGCATACAGTACCACCTGTCTCGCGTACCATAGCAAGACTCCAAGTTACAGTCAACTCTGTCCGACAAATCCGGGCACCGTCTGCCGCCAAAACCAGGAGACTGTAGAACGGTACGGTAGCGGTACTGTCTGCCGCGTCCACAGGTGCGACTACAGTCCGTCCACTCGGACCACGTGCTTACTTCGCAGTTCCTCACTAGAGTACTACAATGGTGCATAAATTTGCATACTACTCTACTTGTACCTCTGCGCTCTCGACATGACTGAGAGTTGCAGTCGTCTCGTATGTCCAACAGGTCAGGACAGTCTCTACCTCCGTCGCGTGGTAGTTGCTCTATGGTTCGGGTGCGCGCTTGAGTGCCACCGCCACAAGTGACCGGACAGGGCGTCCACTGGGACCACTGACTCACACGACAGTCTAAACCATCACCACAAACAAAATTTGTGTAGGTCTGAGTCTCGGACAGCGATCTGGCTGACTAGACTACAGACAGACATCAAGTTCACAAACACAAGAACCACCATGTACCAATAGCTTCTCTGCACTGTTGTTGATAACAAGGGATGGTGTCTTTGAGTTTGGGACACTGTTTGCCGTCTCCTTCTCTTGGCTGGAGAACATGTCGTATGCGAATTATTCTGCCGTTTCCGCAGGTGGCCGAGCAGGGAGTCACCTCAGACCACTCGCTCACAACGCAGTCTAAAAAGGGCACTATAGAAAGAATCCCTTTCAGTCTCCTTCACTGTGGCTAAAATTCTGTTGCACATGCACACCAAGTCAGGTCATTCAAAGAGATTTATCCAGTCAAGAAATTAAAAGCTACGTAATTCAACGATACCTCCGCCACATGATTGTCCATGACAAGTTCTCCTTTGTGAGAGTTTGGGACAGCGCTTTCCGTTGCGCTGTGGTCGAGTTTCAATGTTGCGATAGCGAGACTTGCGTCCTTGGCCGCAGCTTTTGCTGCACTCCGTCCAGCTACTCCAAGAACTCACCTCACAATTGACTCCTCCTGAATTTAGCCTAGCATCGATACGTTACGATTTGATGTGGGACCGGAGTCCTATCAGCCTGATCCGATGCCAGACAGGAACCAGAAATTGGATTGGGCCCCATTATCAACTCAACCATACATTTAACAGGGTTCTGCTGCCCACCCGACTTAAGCCAGGCCCCAAGTCGATTTTTTCGGACCCCCTCTGATTTTCTGGCAAGTAGAGATGTGCACGGGCCGGGCATGCCCGTCAATCATTCTGAACGGGCCGGGCCAGGCCGGGCACCATTTTCAGGCCCCCCGGGCCGGGCCCGATTTTGATGCCCGTCGAGCATATATAAAGAACAGCAGAATAAAAAAGAACACCTTGATTAGCTTAGCATTGCCCCAAATGAATTCAAAATACGCGCCGTTCTACCGTATGCAGAATTATTTTAACAGTAATTTCAGCCTTGGTGCCGTTCGTACACAAGCCTTTACCCCACCTGCCGGCCAACATAATTTTAAGTCTCAATTTGGAGCTCAGGCTTAGATTCAAGTGCACACTTTGATTTATAGGGTTGAGCTTCTGCGTCTGGCTTTAAAAAGGTTGTCAACCACTGTCCTGGATATGTAACGTACATTGTGTATCATTATCAATGACAAAAAAACCCATTATCCAATTCCTGGAAAACAACCCAATACCAGTTCGCACTCTAATTAAAAGCAAGCATAAATTTGAAATTCGCTGTTTTAAAATGCCAATTTCCAAAGCTTAACATGAAATTTAGCTTTTAATCTGAAAATTCATGCCAAATTTTCAAAAATTTAGCAAGACAAAGCAAAATTAACGGGCCGGACAGGGCCGGGCTGGATTTTGGGCGGGCCGGGCCGGGCACCATTTTCAGGCTCCCCGGGCCGGGCCGGGCCCGATTTTGATGCCCGCCGGGCTTGGCGGGCCGGGCATGCCTCCCCTGATCGGCCCGCCGGGCCGGGCCGGGCTGGAAAAAAGGTGCCCGTGCACATCTCTACTGGCAAGTAATTTTTTGAGCAAATTTTTGCGATCTTTTTTAGAATTTCAGACACTAAAATCGCCTGCTAAACAACACTTTTTAGCTGTATTTGAGCCCAAATTAGCGATTTTGACGATTTTTAGCCGAACAGTTTTTAGCCGACCGATTTTTCAGCGTTTTTAGTACCAAATCCCCTCCCTAGAATTTCGGCTCGAACCCCCCCCCCCCCACCCCCTCCCCCTTTCGGCGAATGACCTGTTAGTACATATGTACATACTATGAAGTCAACTGAATGGCTTCAGTCGGTTTGCAACTCCCAAACAACCGCTCTGGCAGATGCCAGGCCCGCCGTAACACATGTTATAGTGTGAAACTGCCTATGGCGAGCGGCGTGACTTGCCTTGGCTGTCTTCGCACGGAAAGGTGTTACATCGATTTCTTTCCAGTAACTTGGGACAGTCCCTTCCACCTGATTCCGGTTGCTGTGCCACATTGCGGTAGCGAAATTTGGTGCCTCCATCGCAAGTTTTCGTGCATGTTGTCCACTCAGCCCAAGCAGTCACTTCGCAGTCAACCTCTATATAAAATTTATATTCAAATTACTCTATCGCAGGCATACATGTAACAGGGGGTCTGCCTCCCAACCGACTTAGGCCAGACCCCACTGATGGGACCCACACTGAGACGATTTTTCAGGCAAGTAATTTTTTTAGCAAATTTTGGTGAATTTTTGCAATTTCAGACACAAAAATTGCCAAAATCGCCTGTAAAACAGCACTTTCCATGTAGCTGTATTTTTCCCAAAATTAGCGATTTTTAGCTGAAAAGTTGTGATTTTTTCGATTGTTCAGCTTTTAGTGCCCAACGCCGTCCCAAAATTTGGGCTCAGACCACCCCCCGGCGGCGCCAGACCCCCCAACCCCGCTTCCCCTTCGGCGGATGACCTGTTACATGTACAGTATGATTACAGGTCTTTTGTTAACCGCAGTACTTTCATCAGAGTCAGTGTCGCACGGTTGAGGGTTGCAATTTTTTCGAGTTTCTAGCAGTTGAGGACATCTTCGGCCGTTTCCGCGATGCAAAACCTCGATTGTTCGGTCGCGAACTTGCATTCCTCCATTGCAGGATTTGGAACAAGGTGTCCAACTTGACCAACTGCTCACTTGACAGTCTTGGTTATCTCTTTCCTCGCTAGTTTCTGCTTCTGAAATTACAGTATATGCAATTTCCGTGCTGCAAAGTTGAAACATGCTATCAATAATTCAAATTTGGTGCGCTTTCTGCTTTTTTGGCGCGACATCATTATTATTCAGGGTGCTGCACTGTGTACTGATTTTTTGGTTATAGAAGAATAAATAAAAAAACCGTAATCATTACCAAAGTAACAATGACACCATTCATCGTTTGTTGGAAGAATGGCGCTCTCTTTCTTGCACTCAGCATCAGTTAGTCTATCCTTGTACTTATCTAAGCACATCCGGAGGCAATTTTCAATTCCGTCTGGCTCAGAACAAGGCCCAAGTTTCTCTACCTTTTCATTACCTAAAAGCCTACTGTTTAACTTTGTAATATAATATCCATCTACAGGTTGGTCCGCCTTACCAGTTTCTTCCTCTTCTTCTGAACCGTCAGTACTAGTTTCTTCTTCTTCTGAATCATTGTCATCCTCATCAGATAGATCACTACATCCTACTTCTGTGTCACAGTCTAAAAGTTTAGCTTTAAGGTGGTCTCACTCAATTAATGTTAGCAGTAATACAGTCAGGCACTTAACAACGCCGTTTATGGTACCGACACCATATATGGTACTAGAGTGTGAACTGGTATTGGGACAATGGCTCAACCAGGCCTATTCGAAGTTTTTCTTCTGTGAAAGAAATCCTGTGTACACCACTGGAATGTACCTGTTCACTGTAATGCAATTTTTGGCTCAGCTACGCAAGTTTGAGTTGAGTAGAGTTTATTAATTTTAACAAACAAACTAAGAATAAACTGTTAGAATGACCAGCATACCGTAGCATGCCACTAGATGACAGGAGGGCTGGGCCGATCGACCGGCTCAAGGGCCCTCCCCCTCAAAAAACTTGATTGATCCACTGCGGCCAGGGTTGCCAGGTTAGGAGTTTTCCTCCTAGATCTAGGAGTTTTTGATTTGGGATTGGAGGATAATTTTGAGATTGGAGTTAGGAGTTTTTTCTGGGAGTTTTTAAATTCTGGGTCGGAGTTTTTGATTTTTAGGATTTTTCTAGGAGTATTCTGGGATTTTTTAGGATTTTCAGCTTCATGTCGCTTCATATCGCTGGTTTTCTCTAATAAATCACCTGGTCCTAGCTAGAAAATGAAGTTTGGGCAACTTTTGTTGTGTGAACTGATGAGATGAACTTTGCTCCACTTTTATATATCTTTGTCCTTATCTAATTGTGTCATGATGTTCGCAATGCGGCCTTCTTTGTCCTACAGTACATTGTAGGTTCAACGAACAAATTTCGCGATAGATTAATGATTGACCTGTCTAACACAGTAAAACTTAAATTAATGATTCAGCTAGCTAGCCTTGCAGCTGTGATACAATATACCTATTGTATTAGCTCTGTTTTACCTGCAGTTATATAAGATTTGACGGATAGGAATGAGAAAATCCTAATTCATAGGCTAGGTAGATTTTTTATTGATATCGAACGATTTCATAGCATTGTCAAACCTTTTTTACAATTTACTTTGATAGTAAACTGCAGTGGCGTATTCAGGAGGGTTTTGGGTGGGTACATCCCGTTCGCGGAGGAGGTAGGAAGAATAAATCTGTCAAAAAGAGAAACGAATGAATTACGCACTAAAACTGTCTAGTTTATGCTCCCTTTTAAATGCGCTTTTGAAGGCTAATTTTCAGAATTTTCCCACACTGGCGACTTCAAAATTTTCATCCTCTTTAAAAAATCCTGCATACGTCACTGTAAACTGTCTGGCTCACCAAATTCTACTGAAAAAAAATCGTTTATTAAATTTTAAGTGTTTTAAAATTTAGGAGTTTTCTCTAGGATTTTTAAAAATTTTTAGGAGTTTCTAGGAATTTTTTAAGGGTACTTCTAGGAGTGAACTGCCTTTGAAACCTGGCAACCCTGACTGCGGCCAATTTAGTACGAAAGTTTTGGAGTGATGAAGCATTTACAACGTCTCTAGGTAAGTTGATTCAAATTGGAACAACTCGACTCGCGAAGAAGTATTGGGTGGGTCTCAGGTATTGGGATTGGGTATTGGGTTTTTCAGGTATTGTTCGCACTCTATATGGTACCACTACCCTACGTAGGTCCGGTACCATATATGGTGTCGGTTCCATAAACGGCGTTAAGTGCCTGACTGTAATACCTACCTAGTGAACAGACGCACCACTCCTTCTTTCCACCACGACCTGAGTGCGTTTGGGAGTCTTCAAACTCGCAAGTAGCACCAGAAAGAGTATCCTTAAATTTATTCGAACACCGCTTCCAACACCCGGCTAATCCTCTTTCTGAGCAGACGCCAAGTCTCTTTTTCACTGTTTTCCCCTGTGAAGTTTGCGTCAATGCTGCAAAAGGCTCTATTTTACTAATATCGCAAAAGGCGTTAATCACAATAATTCAATATTTTTAGTTGATTCTTCGCTGTTTTACGATAGTGGTAATAATACTAAGGCTGTATTGTATAGGCTAAGATAGGCTAAGCCAGGTTTCGCTGCTGAATTGCGAGGGAAGCGACGTGCATTTCACTTATGCATGACGCGCTGATTATCCGATTTAGATACAGTGACACTATCCTTCACTTATTTGGAACGGAGGGCTTCTATTCAGCACTGTGATCAGGTTTTAGGCTTCTACGTAGGTTCGGGATGAGTGAATCTTAGGATGAAGTTAGACCATACATGTAACAGGGGGGTCTGCCCCCACCCGACTTAGGCCAGACCCCCCAGATGGGGACCCCCCCCCCCGAGACGATTTCACCGACCCCCCCTCCGATTTTTCTGGCAAGTAAATTTTCAAGCAAATTTTTGCAATTTTTTACAATTTCACACACAAAAATTGCCAAAATCGCCTGCAAAACAGCACTTTTTAGCTGTATTTCAGCCCAAATTAGCGATTTTTGGCAATTTTTAGCCAAAAAAATTGCGATTTTTGAGCGTTTTTTAGTGCCCACCCCCCCTCCCCCAAAATTTTGGCGCAGACCCCCCGGCCGGCGCCAGACCCCCCCAACCCCCCTCCCCCCATCGGCGGATGACCTGTTACATGTATGAGTTAGACTTACTTTTAGATTTATATTTTACCTGTTATTATTATGATTGAACAAGAAACAACACACATTAGCTTCATTATTGGCTTGTGGGTGGGCTGGACATGAGCACAGCACAAGATAGGTTTTACTTGCAGTGAAAAGAACTTTATCTGCGTCAGTTGCAGACTGTACTGGTTTTTGTACAAAACCCGTTTCCCACCTAACACACGTGTTCGTTTATTGCACGTATCACGTATACCAACTCAAATTTGTTTATCTACATAGGAAAGGTGCCTGGGCCTGTGCCACATAGATTAATTAATGGTACAACCACATGTATTAAGGGGGCTGGTGGTTATTCCTAACTATATCTGCAAAACAATCGGAAGTTAGACGGCTTATGCCATTCTGAATCACCAATACAGTATCCGTTTTTTGCGTAACCGCTTTTTAATAAACCACGGTTCTCTCTATCTAACTCAGTAGAATACAGAAGATTGCCCTTTTCCCCATCCAAAATTCGTTAATAAACGAATGCAGTCTTTATTGAACAAAATCTAGACTGTTATGTGCATTTTATGCTCGGTCTTCTGGGTACATAAACAGGTTTAACATGCACTTGCGAGAAAGTCAACTTAGCTATAAGTGAAGTGGTTAAGCAGTTTTTTGCGGATTCGGCTGGTATCTAAATATGTTAAAATAGATGTCAAACGAACACCAAGTTGCATGTACGAACATCAGTGACCCCTTAGAACCGGAGCTACACCCCCTCAAAGTTGGGTCACCAGCCACTTTTTAGCCAGTCTTTGGAGCTCTGACAGTCTGCGCTGAAACGATCACCATTCACTCGTTTCTCTAGTTAAGAATTGGTCGCTCATGTTAAACTCTTACAGTACCCGACTTGATGGTTTCTATTTGACCGGCGACTAACCAATCGATCGGCCAGGGTAAGATCTTTAAAATTATTAGACTGAGATCTAATCGATCCGTCTACTCAAACCAAAGCTGGAAGCAAATTACGTTTTTTGGACAACCTGTATATGAGATGAGACTACTGTGGATCAGCCTGATATGCTTCCATATATGCTACCGGTTTAGCTTCAAATGTTTAACTTGTTCAAGTTGTTCAAGTTTAACTTCACTTCCATATATGTGTACTGGTACGGGGTACCATATACAGTAATGCACAAAAAATGTCCTTACCACTTTTTCAGGCTCACTCAACCGTTTCGTTCTTGGTAAGTTCTTTATCGATTTCGCTCAAATTTTCAGCATAAATTTCATAATGCATCTGGCTACGCTACATGTAGTGCAAGTTTGGTGGAAAAATTCATGCCCATGCTGATTTTGTGACCCGAAAACTAAGAATTAGGGTGGTCCACGCAAATTCAATTTTTTCGGTAATCAAAGAGTTTGGCTTTGAAACTTGCAGGAATGATTAATGTTGCTAGTGGGCAGTACAGTACGTAACTCAAAGGACACTAAAATTAATTGGGGAATTTCAAAAACCGCAAATCCCACAGTTAAGAAATGCTCACCTCTAGAATCAAAGCATTGAATCAGTTGTTAATCAATACAGATTAAAATCATCTATAATCATAAAAATAAATACAACAGGAAGTTTGACAAATAAATGAACCTGATGTCTAAACTCAGTTCCACATCATAGAAGCCTTTCTTAGGATGTTTTTCGAAAATAAAAAATCTTCAAAATCATAATTTTACCGGTTTTACGAAGAAAAGTCACGTTTAGCCATGTTTTTGCAATTCCCCGCTTTCTGTGCCCTTTGAGCTACTGAACTTCCCACTCAGTATGTTATGCAGAATAGGAACACCTCTCATTCCTGCAAGTTTCAAAGCCGTGAATTACCTGAAAAACTGGAATTTCCGTGGACCATCCTGATTCTTAGTTTCCGGGTTATAAAACAAGTATGATCATGAATCTTTGGACCAAGCATGCACAATATGTAGCCAGTTGTCTTGTTAATTGTTGCTGAAAATTGGAGCCAAATCGATAAAGAACTCACCGAGAGAACGAAACGTTTCAGTCTATAGCAATTGACTACTCCTAGACTGAAAGAACAAAAAGTTACAACAACCCGAAAAAGTGGAGAGGACATATTTTGTGCACTACTGTATATTGAGGCTGGACCAAAAATGAGATTGTCGATGTTCAGTCAAATACAATGTACACGTACGTAGGTACATACCCACTTGTGTAGCGGCAGTGATAGCGCCGGTGTGTAGAGAGATAGAATGATAAAGATCTCTGAAAAGTAAACACAAAGCCCTACCAGTCGCTGCTGTTGAAGCGCTCGTTGCCGCCTGTCGCTTTAACTACAGCCGGCTAATATGGAAGACCAGATTTTTGAGCCGTCTACTGGCATCGAAACGTTCTGTAGAGAAGAATTTTTCGTAAGTCTTTCTAATCCAATCTCACAGCCAATCATCTGGCTAGAAGAAGGTTGGTATTGTTATTGATTGCCGTTCAGTGCGCTGAAATTGCAAAACTTTTAAAATACTATTTAATTTTTTATCTTTCTCACGGTGCTGAAATTCTAGCGGACTTTTGAAAGCGAAATTCTGTTGGTTTTTTCATGTTTTTAAAGTGATAGTTTTTCAACATCTTGGCGGAAAAAATTAGATTTTTTTGGCCAAAGTTGCAAACTTTGGGATCTTTTCAAAGTTTTCTTTTGAGGAAACACTCGAACGATACCTGTAGACCATGTTAGCAAAAAAGACTGGCTGGCCTTTTCAAAAAACTTTATTCGAAGCTTTTCGTGAATTTTGCACAGAATCAAAAGATTTTTGACCCTGTTATTATTTCGTGATTCTAGTTAATTCTGCCCATAACTCGTCCTACGTAATAGTCTTTTCCTTTGTCCCGTGCTTTGTCTTTCTAAAATGAAGGATGTAAGAATTAATCGCAGTCGCGAAATTTAAACTGAAGTACCTCACCAACCCGTTAGCCTATTTTGCTTAAAAATTTTGAAGTTAAACCAATGTTTAAATGGACTTCAATTCCTAAAAATATCATTTCAGAAAAGTAAGAAACTCAGGTTAGCTGGCTGAGACCTGAACAAGATTAACTAAAATACATTTAGTAATAAATGGGTCATAAGCACAAGCAAAAATAGACCGAACGACAGACGGCAATTTGTACTTTTTCCGAAATACTCGGAAAATGCCCAGGTGGTCATTTTTCTGGCCATTATTAGTACCAACCCCAATAATTTTGGTACGACTGTACGTAAATTTTTGTCTAGAGCATCAACAAAACACTGAACAGCGACTTTCCGGAACTAAGCCAGTGTCTGCAACATACGGTACTGGTGTGGGTTCCGTGTCTCTACATTTTCTTGTTCACACCTCTTCTCATCTACAAGCATTTCAACAGCAACGGCCTGCCTCTGAAATGGAAGCCTCTCTTAATCCTGAAACTGGTTTAGTATTTGTCCTTTTTGTCGATTTTTTGCACAGCATACACGAGTTTTAGGCAGTGAGCTGTGCCCTTATTATACTATCACTGATCTTGCTGATAGAGGAGATCATACGCAAGCTAAAGGAGCCGGATGTGGGGGCCGTCTGGGTGGTCTACCCTGTGCTTCTCTGCGTAACCATGGTAGCAATTTGTAGCAGTAAGTAAATCTAAGAAGAAACCGGTAATTTTCAGCTGGACACTCTATTCTTGCTGATGCTGTGTCAAAGAAACGGCTTCGTCACGTCTGGAGTCCTGTTCAATGGCTGGCTACTTTTCCTCATCTGCGGCATCCCTGAACTGCTCTGGTGGTGCACTAAATATGGAGATGCGGTATAGTAGGCTTCTTACGATCAGCAATGTAGGCTACAAGCTAGACTTAAAGTCAAAGAATTTGATCGCCCGATTACACAAAGCCATCGGAGCGACAGGCGATGAGTCCCCATATTTGACATATTACGTAGCCTAACAAAATAACAAATGCTGCGACAACTTTGCTTTTTTTACCAAGGCCGTAAAGACTTAGCATTCACAACTTCATTTGGCAGTTGTTTCCAGAATTTTACAAACTTATAAGTAAAAAAGTTGAGTCTACAATTTAGCTGTTTTCTGAAATAGGGATATATAGCTGTCAATCTTTCCCTCGGGTCCTGGTCACCAGCCTCTCAAAAAGATTTGAAAATTCTTCGTCTAAAAGGCCATAAAAATGGGTATACATACATACATACTGTAAATGTATAAAAAATCATCGATATTCTACTGTTTCAAGATCTAGGAGACGCACTCTGTTCAAGTATTCGACAAAATTCTATCCATCCCTAACAACCTTCGTGTAAAAGATCGTTGGACAGGCTCTAATAGCCATATATCCATATACTTCCAGTATGGGTTCCAGACCGGAGAATCATGCTCAAGCTTAACACCAAAAAAATGACTTAAAAGTTTTAACAAAAAGTCTGGATTTTTACTTCTAAAGGCTCTATGGATAAGGTTTGCGCTTTTACTGGCCTCTCTTCTCTGGCAATTTTCACAAAATGAGAGGAAAAGGACACGTATGACTTGAGGCAATCAACAATTCTGAGTTCAGTTTACCATCTTTCGCGAAATTTGCAGTGGTTTTATAGTTTTTTTCTGTAAACTTTCGCTTTTCATTTCAATTTTCAATGCACTCGTATTCTTCACACCTGGTTTTACCGGAATAGCTTTAAGAGCCCGACTAACAGTGTTACTTATCTGTTTATTACGGAGCCTGCCTAGCCTAGTGTTTGCATTTCAAGTCGTAACAGGGGCTTTCATTTGCTTACAAAACATCAGATAAGCTACAGTAGTGACTGAAAAGTGCATAAGCACACATGTACTAGTGCCCGCTCCAGTACAAACAAAATGACTCAGAAATAACTAATTTCAGCTAAAAATTCGCTTGTAAAAGCCTTTGTAAACCGAATTCTGGCATTTCCGCTGCTGATGTTTAAGAGTAATCGGAGCTTTCGGAAGCCCTTTTTATCATTTTTTGCTTGTTTTTTGCTCTAAAACGCTAATTGGCAGCGTAAAATATCGATTTTTAGCCTCCTTACTGAAAAAACGTGCTAAAAACTCATTTCCAGGCGTTCTGAAGCTTTTTAAAATTTTGTTCGCCCCTCTGGGCGAAATTCCCCTCGACGCATCACCTGACGGAAAGACCCCTCCCCCTCCCCCACGCCGGTCGGGACCTGTTACATGTATGTGACTAGGTATGTTTCAGGATCAAAACCAGTTTGCCGGCATTGTATTCTTTATTTATTACGGCCTCATCTTCGTTCAGTTCGTGCTTAGCTGCTTCGCTGACACGGCGCAGGAGTATCTGGAGATCGGCGAAAAACCTGTGCGTTTCGTTTAGAGGTTTAATTTCACTCTAAAAAGTCTTATCAGGACACCTGTCCGGAACTGCGCTCCTCTTTTCTCAATCAACTGCTCTTCTGGTGGTTCAATGAGATGGCGATTCTGGGTCACAAAAAGCCACTGGAGACTAAAGACATGTACACTCTGCACAAGCGCGACACCTCCAGATTCAACGTTCCTTTGTTCGAAAATCTGCTTGACATAGGAATGCAGAGTAAGCAGCTAAGCACAGATTTTCTCTCAGGCTAGTAAACAGTATCTGTGTAGAATATAACCAAAAGAAACAAGCGCTTCGCCAGACTCGGCAAATGAGTCGAGCTCTGTCGAACGATGTAGCGCCGGCACTAAAAGACGAGAAGACACCGCTTCTCAGTGCCCCACCAGCTGCTCCTGAGAAAGAACCTAGTCAGCCGTCAATAATCTGGGTTCTCTTCAAGAGTTACCAGTCCACTTGGCTCACCGCCATGGCGCTGAAACTCGTCTATGACTTGTTGCAGTTCGTTCCGCCCCAGATACAGAAGTGAGCTTTATTGTACTGGTATACCGAACCCATACCCAACTCGAAATTCGCCACCCCTTCGGTAATTGCGCATGCGCTTTATTGCAGCGCAACCTGATTTCTGAGCAGCATGATGTTAACAAAAATTTTGCTGATTTTCTACCACGTCAATTCATTCCATATTTCGTATAAGATCTTTAATCATCGCATTATTTAAAAGAAGTGTCCAATTGCAAGGCAAGATTGCAAGATAAGCTGTGAAATGCATCAGGCTTTTTTTTGCATTTGTGAAACTTTCCATTTTGAACGCAGCACTCGAGCTTGGCGATGTACACATGCCACATGCTTGCATACGCCAGCTTTTTTGCCTTTCTTCCCTTTCCCTTTAGACTTAGGGAATCAACGGGGGCAGCTATATTCCCAAAGACAGATTGAATATCCCGCTCGTTGTGCCGTAATAAAGCGCATGCGCAATTACCGATGGGGTCGCGAATTTCCCGACCCCTCTCTCCGGTAATTATGGTGCAGCGCATCGACACTCGGACGGTCGCTGTGTGGCACATTCTTGTTACTCTTTTATACATTCTTGCATAAACTTCAACACTGTTCCGTTTTCGGTTTTGCCTGCAGGTCTTCTGTCGTTGTCCTATCGTCCGGCTGTCACGCGGTGTAGCAGGTGATGCTCAACAACAGAGTCCTTTTATGCCAAGGCAGTAACGGACCATCAACTATGCCAGTATACAGCTAAAGACTGGCCACAACACACGCACTCCGAGAGCACAGACTAGAGTCAGCCGCAAGGCAGGTGCGTAGGGAGAGAAAGTGATTGTGTTCAACACTGCCTTGCGTCTGGCTCTATCACTACACAAAGCTACAGACTAGGGCGCGGCCAAGTGGCATGGCAGGCCGAGCCCGATCGATAATTTAGCCTAGACAACCAACACACAAGACGGCATGTACGTACCACAGCAGCATGTACGTACAAGCGATCACATATCAACACCCTTTTCTTCTTAAAGGCCGTCTTCTGTTAGTTGTAGTCCCAGTCCCCATAGCGGTCCACCGGTCTTCGCTCTCTGAGAGGGTAGCGGCGCTCTGCTGGCTGCTGTCCGGTCTCTAACTCGATCACTTCTGAGCCCGCTGGGGAATCTGGCACGCGCTGCATGTTCCTGGCGTTCCACAGTTGACCGTCTGACAGTTTGTAGTTGAATCTGCCCAGAACTGCCGTCACTGTGTAGCATTTGCGGGACCAAGGCGACTGTCCTTTGGGAGTGTGGCTCCTCTTGACACGAACGCGTTGTCCTTTGCGGTACATCTGCTGCCAGGGTGGTGTCTCTTTGTCTCCTTTTCCGCCGCTCCTATTCGATTTTGCGTTGTTAGCAACATTTTTGTTGGCGTTTTCCGGAGACTCCTTCCCTTTCTCTTTTGTGGGGCGTGACTGGCGGCAAACTTCAAAAGCAAGCCGCGGCTGTCGTTTGAACATCTTCTCAGCAGGGCTCTGCTGCTCACCTTCCTGAGCTGTAGCTCGGTAGTGACACAGAGTCTGAGTCAGTCCTTCCTCCCACTCCTGAGTCTTGGCGAAGGTCTGAATATGGTGTTTTAGGTACCGGTTGAACACCTCCACAAATGCGTTCTGCTGTGGTGTGTAGACTGGAGCTTTCTGGTGGAAGATGTCCCTCTCCTGCAGAAATTCTTCAAACTCCAGGCTGATAAACTGTGGTCCATTATCCGTGAGAATCCTGGCAGGGTTGCCATATCGAGCAAAAACCTGCTTCAACCACTGAATGATTCTTTTGGATGACGTGTCAGTGGTGCAGAGAATTTCCGGATACTTGGAGTAGTTGTCCAGCAACACCACTATGCACTTCTTGTGGGCTGGGGCTGTCTCAAACGGACCGGTGATGTCCATTGACAGTTCCACCCATGGCTCCTCTGGTGTGTACAGGTGTTCTCCGTGTGTGGGCACCTTGGGCTGCGACTTGGCGGAATCTAGGCAGGCACTGCAGTGACGCACAAACTCCTCGCTTTCTGTGGCCATTCCCGGCCACCAGTAGCCTTCTCTGAGCTTGCGTTTGTAGCGAACGATCCCAGGGTGTCCTTCGTGGGCTTTGCTGAGTAGTTCTCTTCGGAGTGGACCTGGAACAACGATCTGGCTGTTGTTTCGCAACACCAGTCCTGCTTTGTCCTCCACCGAAAACTCGTCCTTCATCCTGTGATAAGGCAAGTTGCAAAATTGGCTGGGCAATTTGGCTTTGTCTGGCCAACCCTCCAGGCAGTATTGCTTGACTTTGCTCAGCACTGGATCGTTCCTCAGAGCTTTGGCGATTCTTCCAGCTGAGAATCCCAACTCCTTGACGCAACGAATCACTCCACTTGGTGCAGAATCGGGCTGCAGGCGCGACAAGACATCTGCCATGTGGTTGTTGTCACCAGGCATGTACTGCACATCATAGTCGAACACGTTGAGTCTGTGCACCCAACGTTCGAATTTCTGCGATTTTCTCTGGTTCGCCTGTCGATGTAGTAGTGCTTGCAGCGCTTGGTGGTCAGTTCGAAGCGTGAAGTGTCTGCCGAGCAAGTATTTCTCCCAATACTCGCAGAAAAACATCGCCGCATAAGCCTCCTTCTCGGTGGTGTCCCACTTTCGCTTGGTTGCGTCCAGAGTGTGGTGTCCAAATGCGACTGGGAATTCCTGGCCGTAGTGCACCTGTGACAGCATCCCACCAATGCCATAACCAGATGCATCGGTAGTGACAAAGGTCTGCTTTAAGGGATCGAACATCTTGAGGCGCAGTCCCTTCGGTCCGCCGAGCAGCTTTTTCACTTGTTCGAACGCCTCCTGAGTCTCCCGACCCCACACGAACTTCGTGTTAGCCCGTGTGAGTGCTCGAATTGGTTCCAGCTTGTCGCACAGTGAGGGCACGAACTTGCTCAAGTAGTTGACGGCTCCCAAGAAACTTTGCACGTCCTTGATGTTTTTAGGTGGTGTCATCTGCCGCAGGCTCTCCAGTTTGTCTGGATCTGGCTTGACACATCCTTTGCAGATCACATGGCCCAGGAACTTCACTGATGATTGAGCAATGATGCATTTCCGCAGGTTGAGGCGTAGATTCTTCTCATTCAAGCGTTGTAGCACCTGCTTCAAGCTGTCATCGTGTTCCCTTCGATTTGCTCCATACACCAAAATGTCATCGATGTAGGGCTGACACCCTGGCACACCTTCCAGCGTTTCGTGTACCAGTTTCTGGAATACTGCTGCACTGTCCTTCAAACCCATGGGCAGCTTCTTGTAAGCGTAGTAGCCCCATGGTGTAACAGTTGTTGTCAGCAGCTGGCTGTCCTCATCCAATTCTGCATTGAAGTATCCTTTCAGCAGGTCGATTTTGCTGAAGACTTCCGCCTGACTGAGTCTGTTGTACAGCAAATCGTGGATGTTTGGCAGCGGGTACAGCACTGGATCGATGTCCTTGTTGAGCGGACTCAGATCGCTGGTTATCCTGACTGATCCGGGGTCATCTGGTTTCTCCACGACCACCATGCCGTGTACTCGATCGGCATGCTCAACTCGCTCCCAGATACCTTGGCGTTCCATCAGCTCGACGGCTTCTTTGGCTCTCTCCTCAAAGCGTACTGGGATCGATCTTACAGGCTGTCTGGGTGGCGTTTTTGCGCCTGGTTTGAGCCGAATTCGATGTTTGAAGTCTGGGTAGGTGCCGACCTCCTTTTTCGTCAGGTTGGACAACTCTGCCAGCAGTGGTTGCAGTCCTGCCTTCCTCCAAGTCTCCAGCGCATCTGGCTGCGAAATTTGAGGTGTTTTTGGCTGCTGCTCCTTCGGCACTCGACTGGCTCCTCCCGATTCAGGTTGTTGCACAGTTGCGCATCTGGGGTCCTCCTGGATAGTGGTGCTGTTCGAATCCACATCGATATGCACTCCTCCCAGTGCACGCAGCGCATCCATGCCCAGTGTATTGTTGCATGTGTTGCCAAACACATACACTGGCACTGTCACTGACCGTCCTGCTAACGATAACTGCGCCCTGAATTGTCCTCGGGTAGCGATTGTAGAGTTGTCGAAATTCGCGAGTCGTTTGGCAGGCTTGACAGCAGTCTGTCCAAAGCACTTGCGCCACTCGGATTCCGTGATTCCAGTAACGTCTGAGCCAGTGTCTACCAACATCCTCAGCACGCGACTCTGCTGGTCCTTCTTGTCTGGTGTGATCAGCACCTGACAGTGTACTGATTGTTGTAGACTTCGAATTGAGGCTCCTCCTCCTTTGGCGATGTCCCTCACTCGAATGGCCCGATTCTTGTTGCTGGATCGTCCTGATCGGCACACATTAGCGAAGTGGCCCACTTTTTTGCATTTGTGGCACTCCTGTCCCTTCGCTTGGCACGAATCGGCGTTAGCTCTGTGGCCATGTCTGCCACAAGCTGTGCAGGCATCTGCTGCAGTTGACTTTCTCCCTGTAGGTGGGTTGGAATCCTTTTTGGCTGCGGCGGCAGGCTGGTGGAGGCGTCCTTGGCCTCCTCTCTGTCCCTTTCGTCCTCCGCGCTGATTCCGTCCCTGACTGGCCGCACTGATCTGCGCAGGTCGACTTCCTGTCAGTTTGGCAGCATCCTGGCGCGCCGTCTCATCTGCTTGGGCGATTTCCGCGAATCGGTCTAGGTTGACCTCCTTTTGGGTTAGCAACTTCTCCTGCGTATCGCGGCAACTCAGTCCTTTGACCATCTGAATGGCCAACAGGTATTCGATGAGGTCTCCTTCCGTGATGACACCCTCAGTGACTGGAAAGCTGCACTGTTGTATCAGCAGGCGTAGCTCCCTCAAGTAGTCAGCGATTGGTTCACCAGAGTGTTGAGTCCTCTGTAGAAAATCGAAGTGTGCTCTGACTGCATTGGTAGGGCGATGAAAAATCCTCCTGGCAGCAGCTAGGAAATCCAGGTAGGTAGTCTGATTGTCAGTGAATTCCCTCTGGCTGGAGAACTGCGCCAATGCTGCTGCTCCAATGTAGGATGTCAGAAACTTCTTTTTCTCCTGGTCGTTGAGTTTGCCGCCGGCCGGTCGGGTTTCATCGATTCCGGTGAGGAAATCAGTGAATAGTCTTTCCCATAACGGCCACATCAACACTGGTGACTCTCCTGGAAGAGCCCAGTATCGATCCGGTGGTGGCAGGTAGAGTTTGCTGGGTCCCGGCTGTGCCATCAGTAGAGCGACTGGGCACTAGGCGGGATGTCCTGTAGACTGTAGAGCAGCGGCGTTGTTTTGTCGATGCGGTGCTGGATCGACGGTAGAGCAACGGCGTTGTTTTGTCGATGCGGTGCGGGATCGACGGTAGAGCAGCTGCGTTGGTTCGCCGATGCGTTGTTGTTTGTCGCCGGTGCGGTGCTTGAATCGCCGATGCGGTGTTGTCTGTCGCCGGTGCGGTGTTTGAATCGCCGATGCGGTGTTGTCTGTCGCCGGTGCGGTGTTTGAGTCGACTATGCGGTGTTGTTTGTCACCGCTGCGATGCACGAGTCGTTCCGTTTGAGTCGACAATGCGGTGTTATTATTCACCGCTGGGGTCGTTCCCGTCGTTCCGTTTGAGTCGACTATGCGGTGTTGTTTATCACCGCTGCGATGTACGAGTCGTGTCGTTCCGTTTGAGTCGACAATGCGGTGTTGTTTAACACCGCCGCGATGCACGAGTCGTTCCGCGAGACGTACGGTTCCTTCCGCGAGACGCACGAGTCCTTCCGCGAGACGCACGAGTATGTCCCTTCCGGCTATCAATGAGGCGCACAACACTGCACGCCCTCCGACCAGAGCAATTGACACACACGGCACTCTCTGTCCAGAGCAATTGACACGCACGCACACGCGTCCGTCCGTTCTTACTGGAAACAGGTTGTAGAAAACCAACTCACTCGTCGGCAGTCGCGTCGTCTTTCTTGTTGGCGGTGGCAGTCCGCTGCGGTTCGAATTGCACGCCGGTCGCCACTGTTCCGTTTTCGGTTTTGCCTGCAGGTCTTCTGTCGTTGTCCTATCGTCCGGCTGTCACGCGGTGTAGCAGGTGATGCTCAACAACAGAGTCCTTTTATGCCAAGGCAGTAACGGACCATCAACTATGCCAGTATACAGCTAAAGACTGGCCACAACACACGCACTCCGAGAGCACAGACTAGAGTCAGCCGCAAGGCAGGTGCGTAGGGAGAGAAAGTGATTGTGTTCAACACTGCCTTGCGTCTGGCTCTATCACTACACAAAGCTACAGACTAGGGCGCGGCCAAGTGGCATGGCAGGCCGAGCCCGATCGATAATTTAGCCTAGACAACCAACACACAAGACGGCATGTACGTACCACAGCAGCATGTACGTACAAGCGATCACATATCAAACACACCGCACTAAAAAAACTGCGCATATGATTAGTGAGAAAAGAAAAATAATTGACAAGTAGTACCTACCGGTACACCTTGATTTGTAGGTACTTGTTGAACTGGATTCAGACGCCAGGTTCTCCTCTGTGGCAGGGCGTATGTTTGGCGGTTGTGATGTTCGCCACGGCGTTCGTGCAGTCGATGATTCTGCACCAGCACTACCAACGACTCTTCTACATCGGAATGAACATAAAAACCATGCTAACTGCCGCCGTTTACAACAAGGTTTCTGCTTTTATTCACCCTTTGGCTGTGTCTTTTTCACTTGTACTCTTTGTCTGCAGGGTCTGAGACTTTCGAACGCGGCGAGAAAGGAAAGAACCGTTGGTGAAATCGTTAATCTAATTGCCGTTGACGCGGTCAGATTCCAGACTCTCACTACTTTCTTCATGATGTTTCTTTCAATGCCCGTTCAGGTGAGCAATCTGAAGCTTTCTTACAGTCTCCTTCCTTCTTGTTTTTTTGCTAGATTTTGTCCAATTAATGTCATATTAGAAGTACTAATCTAACAGCATTGCTTTTTCTGTAATAGGTTGTTGTTCTATTTTGTTCTATTTCAGATAATCGTGTGCATGGCTTTCCTCTGGCAATTGCTGGGTCCAAGTGTTCTGGGTGGTCTGGCTGTTCTGATTCTGATGATTCCAATTAACTTCTATTTATCACTAAAACTGCGTCAGTATCAGGTAAGTGATGTGAGCAATATTTGCACCACTTTGGTACCGCTGCACAGCAAAAATTTTAAAGTGTAGTAGTTTTGACTTAGGCCGATCAAATGCAATACAAAGACGACCGCATCAAGATGATGAACGAGATTCTGACTGGCATGAAGGTTCTCAAACTGTACGCCTGGGAGCCAAGCATGGAAAAAATGGTCAGTCCGCCAAACTCTAGTCACTTTGGTTGCTGACAAAACAGTTGCAGGTAAACGAAATTCGAGTCAAAGAAGTGGACATGCTGAAAAAGATCTTGTACCTGGCAGCAGCCATCGGCTTCACATGGTCTTGTGCTCCATTCTTGGTATCATCAGTTTTTATTATTATTGTCTTCATAAAGGTTCCAAATTCTCAGGTGACCATAATATCCTTTGGGGCCTACGTGCTGTCAGATCCAGTCAACAATCGACTGACTCCCGATGTAACTTTCGTAGCGTTGAGCTTGTTCAACATTCTCAGACTACCGATGGTTCTGTTCGGTACGCTGATCTCACGATCGGTGCAAGTGGCTGTGTCCAACAAACGTCTCAAAGAATACTTGGTGGCTGACGAACTCGATCCTAACACTGTGCAGCGATCGCCCAAACGCACTGGAGGTATGTTAAGCAGCTTGAAGCCTGAACTATTGTTTTTATTAAAAGCTGAATGCATGACTTTTTGCAGCTCCTGCAGTCAGAGTTCGTGATTGTACCTTCACGTGGGACAAAGAAGGCAGTAGTCCGACTCTGCAAGACATCAACTTGACCATAGAGCATGGCAAGCTGGTTGCAATCGTGGGCAAAGTTGGTTGCGGCAAGTCCAGTCTCATTTCTTCCATGCTTGGTACTCTTTTAATTAAAGTGTGAACAGGTGATGACTGGTTTAGGATAGAAATTTGCTTTTCTGTCATTTCTAATGAAACAAATTTTGTATGTTCACTGAAATGTGATTTTTGTCCAACCTGAACCAGTATTGGGCTTTCCTAGTAATTTTTGCAGTCTACTTTTTACTCATGCACCACACTGCACTGAACTTGTGAGTACTGTTGCAGGAGAGATGGACAAACTAAGTGGCCACGTGACAGTGGAAGGCTCAGTGTCCTACGTGCCTCAACAAGCCTGGATCCAGAACCTGACAGTCAGGGACAACATCCTTTTCGGCAAGCCATACAACCGCAAGTTCTACCAAGAAGTATTGGATGCCTGTTCACTGAAAAGCGACCTGTCCCAACTGGCTGCTGGTGACGCCACTGAGATTGGTGAAAAGGTGAGTGGGCTGAGTGGAACTTAACTCGTTCGCGTATTCAGGGCATAAATCTGAGTGGCGGCCAGAAACAGAGGGTCAGTCTTGCTCGGGCGGTCTACCAGGGCAGAGACATCTATCTGCTGGACGACCCGTTGTCCGCGGTAGACAGTCATGTCGGAAAACACATCTTCCACAAAGTTATAAGCGATCAAGGAATGTTGGCTGGCAAGACTAGAGTGCTTGTTACGCATGGAATGACCTACTTGAAGCATGTGGACTGGATTTTTGTGGTATCAGGTATTTGACAGTGAATACTGTTTGGTCGGCGTTGTGCAGGAGAACGTTTAGATGGTCGAATATCAGAACAGGGCACCTACGAAGACTTGTTGCGAAGTGGCGGCGAGTTCGCAGAATTCCTTGAGGAACATCAGGTGGAAGAAGTCAAGGAAGAAGTGGAAGAAGATAGTGGTCTTGACAGTGAGTCTGAATCTAAAGCTGCTCTCTACTGGAAGCTAAAGCCTGAAGTTTTGCAGCAACTGAGAACTTGATTGAAGTTGAGGATGTGTTGGACGAGCCAACCAAGTTCAACCCGCGCTCCAGATCCAGATTGGAAAGTCAGATGAGCATCAACGTTTTCTCCGATTCAGACACAGACTCGGTTGCTGGTCAGAGAAGACATTCGAGATCCAGACGCAGTGTACTGCTTCATTCAATCTGCGATTTATCCATGCACATGCCCTTTTAGAGCACAATGCATTCAGATGCTAGTACCTTGCGTCGTAAGAGCACTATCAAGGCTGATGACAAGGCTAAGCTGATTGAAGAGGAGACTTCCGAAGTTGGTCGGGTAAGTATTTTAGGCGTTGATTTCTTATTATCATCCACGTGCACATTCAGGTGAAAGGCCGGGTTTACCTGGCGTACATCGAAGCAATTGGTTTTCTGTTGACGGCAAGCTTCTTCTTCATTTACCTAGCCACCACTGCTTTGAACGTCGGCAGCAACCTCTGGTTGGCTGCTTGGTAAGAAGTTTAGCTCCAAACTATCCAATCACTCTTTTCCAACGTGTAGGTCAGACGAGGAGCAGGCAGCAAAAGTGAGCCAGGGCACTGAAGCAACCACCGTCGGTGTGAGACTGGGTGTTTATGGCGTTCTGGGTGTGGGAAACGGTACAGTCCTCTTTTTAAGTTTGTTCATGTGATAGCAGAGTTTTAGCTGGTTTCACGTTCATTTCTGGAATCATGTTAGCGATAGGCATGGTGTTGGCTGGCATTCGGCTACACAAAGCGCTGCTGCATAACATTCTGCGATCGCCTATGAGCTTTTTTGATGTTACGCCCACTGGTAGAATTCTGAACCGATTCAGCAAGGTAAGGTTTGCCCTTCTTCATGCTAATTTTTCCGTATTTTCTGATTGCACAGAGCTATTTTAGGACGTCGACAGTGTTGACATAATCATTCCAATCATGATGTCAGATTTGGTGGCCACCATTTTCGAGGTGTTGGCAGCGCTGTTTGTGGTTATGTTGTCATTGCCTATTTTTGGAGTTGTGGTCATTCCTATAGCCATTGTGTACTTTTTGGTTCTGGTGCGTTTCTATACACCTGTGCAAACCTGTTTAATTAGCATGCATTGTGCTTCAGCGCTTTTATGTCAGCACTACTCGTCAGCTGAAACGAATTGAATCGGTGACTAGATCGCCCATCTACTCACACTTGCAAGAGACAATTCAAGGTAAGGAAATGGAAAGATAGATTTACGTATTGCTGGTGAATGCATGTACATAGACGCATGCTAATCTGCATACATGCAACTGTTGGGTCATGCCACAACGGAGAGTGAAACAAACTATTTCAGGAGCTGCTTGCATTCGAGCCTATAATGTGACAGAACGATTCATGGCAGAATCGGAGAAACGGGTGGATGACAACAACGAGACCTTCTATCCCAACATCTGCTCCAACAGGCATGTCATACCAAAGTCTCACTGAGCTCAAATTTCTCTTTCAAGATGGCTGGGCGTGCGATTGGAATTCATTGGCAACTGCATAGTTCTGTTCGTCGCTTTGTTCGCTGTTCTATTCAGAGACAATCCTGGTCTTACAGCTGGTCTAGTTGGTCTGTGTGTCACCTACTCACTCAATGTATGATCAGTCAGTCAGTCAGTCAGTCAGTCAGTCAGTCAGTCAGTCAGTCAGTCAGTCAGTCAGTCAGTCAGTCAGTCAGTCAGTCAGTCAGTCAGTCAGTCAGTCAGTCAGTCAGTCAGTCAGTCAGTCAGTCAGTCAGTCAGTCAGTCAGTCAGTCAGTCAGTCAGTCAGTCAGTCAGTCAGTCAGTCAGTCAGTCAGTCAGTCAGTCAGTCAGTCAGTCAGTCAGTCAGTCAGTCAGTCAGTCAGTCAGTCAGTCAGTCAGTCAGTCAGTCAGTCAGTCAGTCAGTCAGTCAGTCAGTCAGTCAGTCAGTCAGTCAGTCAGTCAGTCAGTCAGTCAGTCAGTCAGTCAGTCATTGTGATTCAGATTACTTTCGAGCTCAATGCGGCCGTAAGAACTTTGAGTGAACTGGAGACCAACATCGTTTCCGTCGAGCGAATGAAGGAGTATTCTGAGACACCTACTGAGGTTGCAGTTTGTTGGATGATGAATTGACCAACCAAAGTCACTACTTACAGGCTGAATGGGAGAGCGAACCAGGCAAGAAACCTCCAGAAGAATGGCCTGAAGATGGAAAGGTGGTTTTTGACAACTATGGCACTAGATATCGCGAGGGGTTGGAATTGGTTGTTGACGGCATCACAGCCAGCATCTCTCCTGCTGAGAAAGTAGGCATTGTTGGACGCACTGGCGCAGGTATAGCAAATGAACATGAAGTCAATTTCACAACCGAAATCTAGCATAGAGCAGCTTTACAGTACTAAATTCATTTACATTAATATTCTAATTCAATGTGTCAATTGTTGCAGGCAAGAGTTCACTGACGCTGGCTCTGTTTCGAATCATTGAAGCTGCCAAAGGAAAGATCATCGTTGACGGTAGAAACATTGCCGACATGGGTCTTCACGACCTTAGAAACAAGCTCACCATTATCCCACAGGTAGTCTGATCTCAAACTGAACTCAAACTGATCTTGTAACTACAGGAGCCGGTACTGTTCTCTGGTTCCCTGCGCATGAACCTGGACCCGTTCGACCAGTACACCGACGCTGAAATCTGGAATGCACTCGAGCACTGCTATCTGAAGCAGTTTGTCAGTGAAAAGCCAGAGAAACTGCAGTACATTGTCAGTGAGGGAGGAGAGAACTTGAGGTATTTGTGCAGATAGAATTACGTGTTACTGTTGTGTTTGAGCGTCGGTCAACGTCAACTGTTGTGTCTGGGCCGTGCGCTGCTCAGAAAGACCAAGGTGCTGGTGTTGGATGAGGCCACTGCAGCCGTCGACCTCGAAACAGACGCCCTCATCCAGAAGACGATCGTGTCCGAGTTCGCTGACTGCACCATTCTGACCATTGCTCACAGAATCAACACCATCTTGGACAGCGACAGGTATTCTACCTCTTCTCCTATGTAAAGATCGAGATTTAACGACTGTTTGATATCTACTGTACAGTATCGATAAAAAAGCTCCCATCGCTTTTTTACCTTCACTCAAGTGTATCGTTCTTGGTCAGATCTTTATCGATTTGGCTCAAATTGTCAGCAAAAATGAACAGGACAACTGGCTACAAACAGGGATGTGAGGTGGGAAAAAAACACCGGAAAAAAACTGTTTTTTTCCGGAAAAAAACCGGTTTTTTTCCTAAGGGTCGGAAAAAAACATAAATCGCGGAAAAAAACTCAAGCTAAAAATAGCTAATTTACGTCATTTTTCGTTTAAAAAATGGACTTTTGCTATGTATAATAGGCCATACTGTCTCAAAACTGTTAGAAAAACAACAAAAAAGACCAAATTTGGCATGAAAAAACAAAAATGCAAACTGCTGTAAGAAAATTTGCATATAGCGTTATTTATGGAACCTGTCAGGCACTGTTTCATGCCTGTTTCGTGATTTATATCAATGTAACACGTGTATTTCTGGTCTAACAAGACTGAGGAAGGCGCTAGAAAGCGTTAGGAATCATAAAACCAGCCTAGGATACTCAGAACTTGGGCTGGAGTTTTTTTCCGCGATTTAGGAAAAAAACCGGAAAAAAACCGGAAAAAAACTGGAAAAAAACAGGCCGAGGTTTTTTTCGGAAAAATATACAACCCTGGCTACAAACGATGCAAGTTTAGTGCGAAAATTCCAACTGTTAGCGGTTTTAAGACCCCCAATAACTAAGAATCAGGGTGGTCCACGGAAATTCTAATTTTTCATGGTAATTCAAGGAGTATAGCTATGAAATTTGAAGGAATGATTGGCGTTGCCATTGGACATAAGGTACTGAACGTGAAGCCTTGTAGCTTGAGCGGCACTAAAATGGGGGATTTCAAAAACATGGTTATATGTGACTTTTCTATATAAGACATGTTGCATAAAAATAGTTTTGAAGATTTTTTATTTCCGAAAACCATCGTGGCGAAGATTTCTCTGATGAGGAACAGAGTTTAATAAATGTAATCAGGCTCATTTATTTGTCGAACTTCCTGCTAAAATCTGTGTTGATTCTTCTGATTCAGCGCGTTGATTCCAGAAGGTGCAGATTTCTTAACTATGAAGTTTTCGATCATGTTTTTGAAATTCCCCAATTTTAGTTCCCCCTGAGCTACAGGGTTACGTACAGTACACGCCAAGTATGTTATGCCTAATGGGCAACATCAATCATTCCTACAAGCTTCAATGCCCTGAATACATGCTCTTTGAAATTCCTGAAAATTAGAATTTCCGGATACCACCCTGATTCTTAGTTTTTGGTCATAAAACCAGCGCCAGATGAGATGAAATTTTCGCACCAAACTTGCACCATTTGTAGCCACTTATCATGTTAATTTTTGCTGAAATGCTGAAAACTTGAGCCAAATCGATAAGGAACTGCCCAAGAACGAGACATTTGAGTGAAGTTCAAAAAAGCGATGCGACATTTTAAATTTATACTGTGCCCTTATACTGTATTTAGCCGCCCTACACTGTCTTAGCGACTAAAGGCATTCTGAGCTTTAAAATTAACAGAAATTACGGGTTTTTGTAGGTTAAAGTTGCTTGGTTGGGCTTCTGCCCGACCAGGGCGAGAAAATTTTGAATATTCAGCCTTCAAAAACGCATTTTAAAGGCATTCTGAGCATAAAATAACCAGTGTTAGTACAACATTAATGAGGTTTTCTTATTTTTGACAGACTCTCTCTTCCTACCTCCACCGCCAAGCCGGGTGTACCCACCCTACAGCCCCTGGATACGCCACTGCTTTAGTCTGCATTGTAAGCTGAGAAAATGACGATAGTGTCTAAATTCTAGGGTAATGGTGCTGGATGCAGGAAAGATTAAAGAATTCGCTAATCCCAATGATTTACTTGAAGACGAAACTAGTGAATTTTATTCAATCGCAAAGGATGCCAATGTGGCTCGAAAATAGCTGGGATTTCATTGATCTAGAATGGATGGTTTAGTTGTAATTGTTTGCTATATTCACTGGAAAATTACCTAACTAACACAAAAATATACAGTACATACGTGTACCCAAGAGAGTGGCTATGTCTTTGAAAGTACTTATACATTTCTTTGTTAGGTAATTTTCTTGCTATAACAATAATTCAACCCGGTGTGTCACGTACGTTTTATAGAATTTTTATAAACCATGTGCGATACAAAGATAAAAGGCATTCAATTTCATTTATTTCATTTGTCATAATTGGTCAGGCAAGACAGTTTTTCAAACCCTCACGTTCAGATATCAAATCTTGAGGAAACCATTTCAATTGAGAGGTGACCGCGACGTATGGTTAATCGAAATGGATCATTGCAACCGTTTTCCAGCTGGAAACCGAGCGAATAGTTGTTGGCCAACGAACTGAGCAAATCTTCGATGTTGCACACATCAACGTTGGTCCGTTTAACGCAAATGCAGAGTTCTCTGCGCGATTGTAAAGCTTGCACAGCAGCGGAAATCAGCCAAGAAGCGAGCTAAAAATACAAATAAATTGAATTAGGAGCGTCGAATACACTTTATATTTCAAAAAGGTGATTTGGCGTTCTATGCTCTTACCTTTCGCCACGAAATCGGCGGATAATTGTCCAACAGAACGCGTCGCAAAGCAGGCAACTTGTCCACTGCTGCTCTCAGCAAGGTTTGCATATTAACCACCGGCCAATAAAAGTGCGTCAACTGCAAAGTATGCAGATTTTGCAGTTGAACAGCATCGACCTTAAGCATAAGAGTTGTGAGATCGTCCCAGCGAGCGCAAGAAGCACTGAATCCAACACAGGGCAGAGAGGTAGGAAGCCAATCAAATATGGCCGACAGTCGTTGGCACCTGGCGAAAAATCGCGGCGGCTCTTCGAAGGTCGGCGAATTGCGAACTGCGAAGTTGCAATAAGACAAATTCGGCGCGGCTGAGAGTAGAGTTTGCAGCGGCGACAGGTCAAAATTGCCTAACGGTCCAGCGATATCGGTCACCGACACACTTCGCACTTTGGCCAATAGAACGTGCCTGTGTTCTAGCAGGAATTGAAAAAGTTTCTCTTCGGCAAACCCAATTTCCAGATAGCGTAATTGAAAGCGATCAAGGAACTGTTCTAAAACTTGCGGAAGACCTGCGCTGTCCGGCCAGCCAGTGGTGAGACACCGGAATTCGGCGATGGTAGACTTTTCTAACAAAATCACCACCAATTTTGCCGCCTTCTTGAAAGCGAATGGCGTGCCGTTCAGCAGGCAATGCGTGGAGTAGTTGAGGCCGTTGCCGCCGATAGTTAGAGAGCCGTTTTTCCAGCATAGAAGGCAGCGGAAACGACGACACACCAAACCGGCGGCGAATTTATCGCGAGTAGAAAGGAAAGTATTAAAAATTAGAGAAAGCACCAAGTCAGGAAGGTAGGCCAACGCAAAGACAGACATGGCCGCGCTAGCTAGGGCACAGGCACAGGTCAAACTGTCTGTGTGCATTGACTGACTGCAAATGACCTCGCAAAATTACTGGGGTCATTTGCTAGCAGGCGTCCGCCGGCCGGGTGCCGGTTTTTGAGACTTGTCTGTCAGGTTTGTCGCTCGCTTTTGGGCTCATTTACGGTGCATTGACTGTATGTAAAACATCGGCTCTTAAACATACAGTATACACACACACTGCCGATTTGAAAATTTTGTCAGACAAAACTTAAGCCGTGCAAGTGGTCAACGTAAAGTCGAACCGAGCCTACCGAAACCGAAAGCCGGTGATGGCCAGTATAGCTAAATGGGAGTCGAACCGGCGCTCCCTAAGCACCTAATGGCAGCAAGGAGGAGGGACGGTTGTTTTTGTTTGTAGGCTGGGCTATCCCACTGAAGGGGCTCTGAAAAGTGCGAGCGATGTGCTGGGCTGTCCGAAAGGACAGTGGAACAAAACCAAACAAACAAAGTGCATCATTGGAAAGATTGTTCGCGATTAATCATGGTAAACATGACTACTACCTTGCAAAATCGGATTTTCCTTCAATCTATATCAATGATCGCATGACAACGTTCTTTTAAAGCTTCGTGCTTCTGTCTTTAGCCGGGACTGATTGCTGGTGTTTCTAGCTGGTAAAGAAGTCATTAGCGTTCAGCTTAAAATTTTTTTTGGGTTGTAGATTTTAGCCATTTATCGTCTTTGCTGCTGTTATTAAAACATATAGATCTGTTAGAATCCCCTTTTGTCATTTCGCAGTTATTTGTAGCTGTCAAACGCAATTTTGCGCTTAAAGCCTCTGATCGCTCTGTTACATGTATGTATAAAACAAATGACAGCAACAGTTCATGTTAGACATAGCTAATTAGGCATGGATTGTGAAAATCATAGTATCTAGTATCGGGCTGCAAGCTTGATTGCAGAACAATCCCCTATATCTGTCGGTCGGTCGGTCGGTCTAGCTAAGAAAATTACGGATACAAAAACTAAAGCAAAAAGCACAAAAAGCATAGACAGACAGAAACAGTTGCTCTAGTTAATCAACAAAAACACCTGCTGTTTGGACCTGCTAGACGGACGGACAGCCCAAAATATCACACCATTTTAAACAAACTGCTGCTTGAAAGATCCTTGTGTTCGCGTAAGATAGAATATGGCGCCCAAACTGAACGGAAATAAGAACGAGTTCATAGAGTGGGTGCAAGCCGTAAGTCGAACCTTCACTCAGCACGGAGAGCTTTTCATGTCAATCTTTGCTTCTAGCTGGCGGCCGATAAAGACAAGAAATCGGTTCAATACCACCAACTCTACCACTACCTTTTGCACGCCTTCACTGAGGCCGACACCAATTTGGACGGCCAGATCGACGTCACCGAATTCGACGGCATAATCGAGGTGCACCTCTATATTCTTTGTTCACAACACAATCCACTTTCTTTCGCTCTCCCGCTGCTTAGATTTTGCTACTTGTTGCGTAAAATAATCAACCTTATGCCAACATAGGCCAATGTGTGCAATGTGGTTTCAACACGAAAACGCGCCTACAAGCTACGGTAGCTACAGGAGTTGTGACTGATACTCAAGGAGTTAAAGAGGATTTATGGGCTAGCCCTCAAATCGCACAGGACATATGTATTGTATTGTAGTGTACAGCACATATTGTAGTTGTGGCACTATTTCTTCTTCCAAACAAAATCTCGAAACTATCCAAGTTTTCACGTGACGTGTGACCCAACTCCCTGTCCCAAACTTGCTTTGTCATTAGAGAGCGTTGGCTTAGTTTTGGCTTAACTTTTCACACTGCTCCTTAAAAATCAAGTCTCCATGTACTTGATGTGCAGTACATTCACAATCAACAAAATATCCCCTCATTTTGTCACTGCTCGTTAGATCTCCATACTGTACACTAGCAGATTTTTAAACTACAGTACAATGGAAGTATTTCTCTTAGCCAAAATTATTTATGGAAACAATTTTCGCACAAGTAAAACTAAAAAATAATTTCAAAAATTCCTGAAAACTGTAAATCCCATTCGTTTTGATGGATTTTCTAGCCAATGGAAATGACTAGCAGACTCCAATAAATAGCCCACCTATTACTTTAGCGACAGAGAGGCTAGCTAGATATTTGCAGCGCACGGCTTTTCAACCTCGCAAGTACGGGCTGGCTCCTAAGGAAGAAGAGATGTACAAGGGTCCTGATGAGCGACTGAAAGCCCGCACTAAACTGTTCGAAGCCATGGACGCCAACAGTAAGGCCAGCATTATTCTCTCTTTATGACCAGTTGGTGAGATCAAATATGCTCGTCTTTAAGAGCCGGTTTTTCTAGGAATCGACTTTTGCTCCTTAACCTCCGGACAAATCTCAACTTTATGTCTCCGATTTGGCTAAAATTTTGTATTTTGATATAATTTAACCTAGAAAGATGTTTTATCACCATCCCGGCCATTTTTGAGAGGGTCACTTTTTCGACCCAACCTCAGATCTCGGCTTATAACTCTGGAACCAGTGAACGTAGAAACTTGCGGATTGCATATTTATAATCACATAAGCGTTCTCTTTCACACGTTACCCAACATGACCAAATTCGAGACAAAAAATTTTTTTCGAACCCCTTCTGGGCCAAATTTGTCCCCGCCAAAGGTGCGACTACCGCTATTTTATTTCATAAAAATGTAGCGCTATCTATTCACTTTTGATAGCACAAAAAAAATCGAAAAAAATGGGCGTCTAATTGAGTTTTTGGGCCTTGAAAGTTGTCAGGTCGAAAATTTGCCCAATAAAAAAATTGCCTTGTAAAGAGCATATCTTTGTCAATTTTGAACCGAGTTCAGTGATTTTTTGCACACATATTGCACTGTGTCCCTGGCACATACTGCACAAATCTGACCTTGCTGGCTCTTGTTTGGCGCCAGTTCTACGCTTCTTGGTCACATTTCAAGATACATTAGTTTACAAAGCAAAGTTTACAAAAAACCACACACAGTTTGGCTGTCCACAGAGGTTCTTCAGTAGGCAACTGTGACATGGATAATTTAGTCTTGGCATTAATTGGACTGCAAGCTTGCTCAATTGTTTCTCCGAAGTATGCTACATGGCTGTCTGAAGTTCATCAAAAGCATGCATGTAACAGGGGGTCTGGGGGTCTGCCCCCACCCGACTTACGCCAGCCTCCCGGATGGCCCCCTCTGAGACGATTTTTCCGACCCCCCGCCCTCCGATTTTTCTGGCAAGTAATTTTTTGAGCAAATTTTTGCTATTTTTTGCAATTTCAGACACAAAAATTGCCAAAATCGCCTGTAAAACAGCACTTTTTAGCTGTATTTCAGCCCAAATTAGCGATTTTTAACCCAAAAATTGCGATTTTTTATTTTTGAGCGTTTTTAGTGCCCAAACCCGTCCCAAAATTTTGGCTCAGACCCCCCGGGGCCGGCGCCAGACCCCCCAACCCCCTCCCCCTTCGGCGGATGACCTGTTACATGTATGATCAAAACTGTATGTATTGATTGACACTCCTGGTCACTGGCCTGGGTACAAACAATAAACTTATAGTTGAATATGTAACTGCTGTACTGAGATCGATTGAAAGTGTTTTTCGGCCACAAAAGTACAAGAGTAAGGCCGGTTTGCCTAAGTGATTTACCTCGCATCTAACCATATTTGGTTATCACTGGCTTGCTCTGGTGTACATGTGCGTTGTATAAAGTTGTTATTGTTGTTGTTCTTCAATGCTAGCACCACCCGAACCAAGCTAATAGACAAGCTACAGATGCACCAATAATTGACAAACATGGACTAGTAGTCTTGCTTACTGAACATTTTTGGTCTTCAAACAGAGGATAACTGTTGCAGATTTCATAAGCAATAACTGGTTTAGATAACTCCACTGTCAATGGCATAGTATGTGCATATTGTACCTAAAGCCAGGCAATAAATACACAACCAAGTCTCAACTTAGGTTACTCACTTCAAGAGCACTGTGATAGTAAGCATCAGTGGGTGATGCTGTGCACTCAACTGCTGCACCTAAAATTTCATTCTAATAGACAAACACAGAAAATACTACAACTGTGGCTTCCATCGCAGTCTGGAAAGTTAGCCATGAAATCATTGGCCTTCACAACACGCCAAGCATGAGGAGGAACATGGAGAAAGAACTGTTTTGCGAATTCAAAGTTACCAACCCTTGGCTGCCCATAGGTGTAGAGCGAAATTCTTTGTTGCAATACAGGTATAGTAAATGCAAAGTCAGATTATGCAATAAGTGCTAGAGCACCTCCAAATGAGTGACCAGTGAAAGTTATACTATATAGTGGGAATTCAACTGATGTGTGGTATAACTGCTTTTTCAGAGGTGGCCATACAGTGTTCAGAGCATCAACAAACAGTTTGTTAACCTTTCCACCAATTCCACGGAATTCCATGCTATGTTGAAAGCGACTGGTTGAGTTTCCAGCATGAAATGCTGCTTTAATGCTGCCTTGAACATGATCAATAGCAACAAAGTCAATGCATGGCTTTCCAGACCACTTGCATGCTTGCTGCATCACTTTAGCTAATTGAATCTGACTATTACTTGTTTCTAAACACTCTCATGGGTTCATGCTGTATGCAGCAGCAACAAACTTTAGCATGGCTATTGCTCCTCTTTCTAAATATGAACTCATGTAGGTTAATTTTCTTAAGTACAACTAAGCAACAAACTGCAACTGTTCTTACCATTGTATTTATAACTTAAGCTTATCCCAGGACAGTCATACAATGTACATATATGCTGTCAGCGAAACCACAAATATGCTGTCTGTAGATGTCGTTACCGAACCTTGACACAAGCCAGATAGATGTCTAGTTGTAGGTACGTAGTAGGTACTGAAAGAGATTTATATTTGGCCTTTGCATTCCTTTGTTCATTGTTGTGTCTAGTTGGCTAGTAAACGCGTTGTTTCTTTCATTTTGGTGCCGAGACCAAACTTGTTTGTTGTGTTGTGCGCACCCACTGTCTGCTACCTCTTGTACTACTACCGTTCTTCGACTTCTTCCATTACTACCAACCACCATGGTTCGCACAAAGAAACCTCCGGCCACTCGTTCCACCTACCGCAAGACGGCTCTCAAGTCCAACCCCACTTCTCCGACTGCTTCCGGTTCCTCCTCTCACTCGTCCGTCCACCTCTCCGTTAGTCAACTCAACCTCACAGCTGCTCCTCCTGTTCGTCCGCCCTCGGTTCCTCCTACACTTTCGCAAGATGACGACCGCCCTCCTCAGCCCACCACTACAGATTTCCTTCATTTCCTCCAACAACAACAACAACGCCATGACGAACAACAACAACGTCAACAGGACGCGTTCATACAACTCTTGCACCAACAAGAACGCTTGATTGCAGCCCTTCAAGATCGTCCTCACGCCGCTCACCCACAACTTTCTGTTACTCTTCCGCGTCCTTCTATCTACTGCTTCAACCAATCGGCTAACGACATCTCCTTCGCTCACTGGTCCGCTGATGTCACCTCCTTCGTACAGCAATCTGGACTCCCATGGCGCAAGGTGCTGGAAGATGCTCTCGACCCTCCCGCCCGGCAACAGTTTCACTCTCTTTCTGATCCCCAGACTACAACTCTTGCAGCTGCCCTCACTCATCTCGAACCTCTCCTTCAGCCAGCCGAGTCTCCAATTCAGGTTGCCCTCACCTTACTTCAACAGCCACCCACTTCCGACGTCATCCAGCTTGCCAACCATTTCAAGTCTCAGATGGCTCGTCTGCCTACCGCGGAGAGTATTGCTGCAGCCGCGTTCGTCAATCTCCTCCCCTACCAGATCAAGAAGCACATGATTCTTCACCTCTCCGATCCCGCTCAGCCTCACGACATCTACTCGGTTACTTCGGAAGCTGTCAAGTACTACAACACCGAGCAGGCAGTTAACAACTCTCTCAATCAGCGTTCGTCTCCTTCGGTCCCCGAGCAATGCGCTTCCGCTGAACTCAAAGCCCCCAGACAGCGCTCGTCTCCTCCCGTTTGCTTCAAGTGTGGACGTCTTGGTCACCTTGCCAACGCCTGCCGTTCTCAGCCGGTGTTTGCCAAGTCGTCCCCTGTGTCTCCAGTTCAACCGATCGTTCGTCGCCTCGTGTGCAAATCACCGCGTCTCCCCAGCCCAAGTTCACAGTTCACCGATCATCGCCGCTCTCCAATCGTTTCTTCCGCTTCTCCAGTTTTGGGCGCGGTCAGATGGTTCAATCCCGCCTATGGCTATGGTTTCATCAAGTGTTTCGACAATAACCAGGACTACTTCGTTCACGCCTCTTCTCTTCTTTCTCCTCACTTCTCTCAGTCGACCCCACAGCTGTGCCCTGGCGAGGCAGTCCGGTTCGATATCACTCCCGATCCTTTTGGCCGGACCGACTGTGCAGTCAATGTTGTCGGTTTTCCTTTCGATCAAAGCTCTCCAGATTCTCGCTCTCCTACAGTTCGTGACTCCAGACGATCGTCAGGCTCGGATGTGCCCATGGATCGACGCTCGTCTGAGGGGGAGTGATGAAAGAGATTTATATTTGGCCTTTGCATTCCTTTGTTCATTGTTGTGTCTAGTTGGCTAGTAAACGCGTTGTTTCTTTCAGTACCTAGTGAAAAGACGGCAAAAAAGACAGTAACAAAGTCGCAACTGTCGAATAATCAGGAAGATACGCAGATTATCCGGAAATTCTATTTGCTTTGTAAACTAATGTATCTTGAAATGTGACCAAGAAGCGTAGAACTGGCGCCAAACAAGAGCCAGCAAGGTCAGATTTGTGCAGTATGTGCCAGGGACACAGTGCAATATGTGTGCAAAAAATCACTGAACTCGGTTCAAAATTGACAAAGATATGCTCTTTACAAGGCAATTTTTTTATTGGGCAAATTTTCGACCTGACAACTTTCAAGGCCCAAAAACTCAATTAGACGCCCATTTTTTTTTCGATTTTTTTTGTGCTGTCAAAAGTGAATAGATAGCGCTACATTTTTATGAAATAAAATAGCGGTAGTCGCACCTTTGGCGGGGAAAAATTTGGCCCAGAAGGGGTTCGAAAAAAATTTTTTGTCTCGAATTTGGTCATGTAGGGTATCGTGTGAAAGAGAACGCTTATGTGATTATAAATATGCAATCCGCAAGTTTCTACGTTCACTGGTTCCAGAATTATAAGCCGAGATCTGAGGTTGGGTCGAAAAAGTGACCCTCTCAAAAATGGCCGGGAAGGTGATAAAACATCTTTTTAGGTTAAATTATACCAAAATACAAAATTTTAGGCAAATCGGAGACATAAAGTTGAGATTTGTCCGGGAAGAGTCGACCCTTAGAAAAACCGGCTCTTAAATATCCAAATATTACTTCCACAAACATAACGCCGTATATGGTAGAGGTACCTATTACATTATGGTGCCTGTACCATACATGTAACAGGTCATCCGCCGAAGGGGGAGGGGGGTCTGAGCCAAAATTTTGGGAGGGGGTTTGGCACTAAAAACGCTCAAAAATCGAAAAATCGTAATTTTTTGTCTAAAAATCGCCAAAAATCGCTAATTTGGGCTGAAATACAGCTAAAAAGTGCTGTTTTGCAGGCGATTTTGGAAATTTTTGTGTCTGAGAAAATCGTCTCGGGGGGTCCCCACAGTGGCGGATCCAGGGGGGGTGCGGGGGGGGGGCGACCGCCCCCCCATTGGCCGGGCCGACCTTCTCAAAAACACAAGGGGGTACCAAGGTGACTTTTGGGATGGTAGTGCCAAAAGTGCTAGTACTGGTCAGCAGTTAAATTTGGCGCGGTAACCTCGGCCGGCCGCGCTGCACTGCTATTGGCTATCTAAATCTGGCAGTCTCACGGCCGGCCCAGCGAGCGCCGCATAGGGATAGATCTGTAATTAATTATTGGGTCACTAACTGGCCAAGTCAGCGCAGCGCGAGACTCTCAACGCCTTTTGACCCTAAAGAGGTGTGTCTGTGTGTGCGATTAGAAGAGGGCTCAAGTGCGCCCGGCTGTGTTAAACGTTAATGCTTCTTAAACACGTTTTCGAAGGCTAAATTCAAAATTTCTCGCCTGGTCGGGCAGAAGCCCAACCAGGCCGCTTTAAACTACTAAAACTTGTAATTTCTGTCAATTTTAAGCTCAAAATGCTTTTTAAATGCGTTTTCAAAGGCTAAATTTTCAAAAATTTCTCGCCTGGTCGGGCAGACGCTCAACCAGGCCGCTTTAAACTACTAAAACTTGTAATTTCTGTCAATTTTAAGCTCAAAATGCTTTTTAAACACGTTTTCGAAGGCTAATTTTGCGAAATTTTCTCGTCCTTGTTGGGCACCGGCAGCGGCGGTGGGGGTCTATTTTGGCTCCACCCACCGCCCCCCCATTGGGAAATCCTGGATCCGCCACTGGGTCCCCATCCGGGGGGGTATGGATGGGATGGGGGCAGACCCCCAGACCCCCTGTTACATGTATAGCCTGTACTTAGGGTATAGGTAGCACTAGTG